>AYEL01080146.1:0-17939 GCA_000484575.1 Olivierus martensii
TGTTTGCTCATATTTGCACCATAGCCCATTTTTGCACCTTTTCCTCTACTGTACTTGACTTATTTTTTATATATTAGATGTTTTTGATAGGATGTCAATCTAACAACATGTTAATACATCATTAAATATCCTTTTAATTTTTAATCCAATTGAATCAAAATTTTTAGGAAATATTAAAAATAATAATAAACATATAACTAATATCAAATGTGGTGTAAATCGGTTGAACCATTTGACTTGTAGAAGATTCATGATGAAAAGACTTTATATTCTCTTCATTTCGGCTTTATTAGACTGAATTTTTCAGAAAAATTTAAATAACATAAGGAACATTTGCAATCTAAATTTGTTTGAAATCGGTTGAACGATGTGAACTGTATAGACATTTGTAGAGAAGAGAATCACCCTTTTCTATATTTTCTAATTTCAGCCCTTTGGAGCAAAATTTCCAGAATATTTTAAGTGAGCTAGGATATGCCTATATTCCAAATTCGTTCAAAAAACAGTTAAACAATGCGATACCTAAAGGTATTAATAGAAAATGGATCTTCATTTTCCAATTTAATTTTGATTCGATTATGCTGAAATTTTAATGAGATCTCAAGTAATCTAAGAAATGCCTATATCCCAAATTTCATCGATATCGGTTGAACAATACGATCTATAGAAGTTATTGCGGAGGAGAAGAGGAAAAACGCTTTTTTACATGTTTTTTTTTCAATTTTTAAATTACTCTAATTTTTTATTAATTTGATTTTGAAACTTCAAATTTAGAAAGCAGTGTCCTATTGAATACCTTTCTCGAATATAATACCAGATTATTTAAGTTAGACCAAAGTTACAATGACTTGAATTTTGGCCGTAATGACTCCAATAATAAGATTAAGTCACTGATTACTGTACTTGTCTTAGAATCATTTCCGTGACTCATAATCTATAAATAATGAAATTAAAAAGAGAATAGCACATATTATAAAAAGACTTAAGAAACTAATCTTTATAAGAATCTAATTATATTTTAATAATAACAAGAATGTGAACAAAAACGGTTTCTAATCTCTTGTTATAGAGATTAGAAACCGTTTAACCGTTTGTCTAAATCTTATTATAAGAGCTAATAAGATTTAAAAGTTAAATTTACGCTTCAATACTTCTATCGTAATTAGTAAATCAAACAAATAATAAAAGTAGAATATATGTAATGATTTTTAAGGGAATATGCAAAAACAAATATCTAAAATGTTGTCAGTAAATTAGTCATAGTAGTCTAAACTTTCAATCTGTGAAAATCATAAAAAATATACAAAATCCGTACAACAAATCTGTGCAAATCTTGTAAAGAGCTTATTATACGAGTCAAAACATTAGCTCCAAAAAGTCGAAAATATATTTAAAATAGCGTGTATAGAGTATATTGTCTATGATGAAAGAGTGAATCTTTCATGCATAGCAGATTTATTGCTCTGCAAATAGTAGAAAATCCATAGTTGCATTTTCGAAATATTTTATCGTATTAGATTTCTTTATCAAGAGGTTTCTCAAATATATTTGTCTCAAACGAAATTTATCCTTCGATTTGGCGAACTGAATGCATATCTAGTAGATTCGCATAAAATTTTGTTGAAAATAATATTATTATATAGAAGATATTCTTCTAATTAAACTGAAAATTTTTCATATAAATAAACAAAAATATTGTAAATTTCTTTTTCAAATAATATAATGATTTAATGTTAAATAATTTTTGTTATTCTACAAGTTAATAAATTTATCAATATCTTGTTTAAAAATCAGATTGTGATTATTTTATCATCGAAGTATTGTTGCGAAATTGTTTATTTGATGTGAAATTTTTAGAATTAAAATCTATTAATTAAATTCCAATTTATTTTTAACTTTCTAAATTATTTTACTTACCGTTTTTTAATGTTTAAATTAATTAATATTTGAAAATATATTGATATATGAGATAACAAACCTAAAATGGTAGTGTGGTATCGCAAACTATTTTAAAAGAGCATCACGTTATATTTAACTTTCTAAGCAGAATGCAAAGAATGATGAGCTAACAGATAATGTAGAACACATTGACAAACTAATCAGAGTTCCACTGCATCAGCTTTGTCATTCGTGACAAGCGTGCCAATGCACGTGGCTTTTCTATATGACTCACGATAAATGATCCAGTTTCTTTACTCTTGCTAGTTTTCAATTTTTTTCTGATGAACCAACACTGTTCTAATGAACTTTTTAACGGAAAACTGAAAAACACACGCGCACAGAAAAAAAGAAAATTGTTAAGAATTCTCCAAAATCAATCTGCAAATCTACAATCGATAAGAAGTTAAGAACTTCAAATGCAGGTAAAGTTTGTACGATTTTGATGAGAAAAAGTCTCAAATGATTTAAAAAAGTTTTTTCTTTTAATACAGTGGGTGATTGGTTAACGAACATAATCCGTTCCAAGAAAATGTTCGTTATCCGAATTGTTCGTTAACCGATCATCAATTTACCATAGATTTTAATGGGAATTTGATTAATTCTTTCCGGAGACCCAAAAATCATAGTAAGAAATTATATAATTTTTTATTTATGTTTATTTATTAAAAAACATAGTATGAAGTTATATAATTTTTTATTTATGTTTATTTGTATGTAATAACAATAATATATACATATATAGTTTTTCATTTTCATCTATATTTATTTTCCGATAGAGAATATGTCCAATATCGATTGCTTTTCTCTCTCCTTCAGGATTTTTCGGAAGTGATTAATAGCATTGTCATGATAGAGATCCCCAAATCTATTGACCTTAACCTGGTATGGATGCCATTCCTGTGTTAGAGATCTCTAATCTTATTGACCTTAACTTGGTATGGGTGCCAGTGATAGAGATCCCCAAGCCTATTGACCTAAATCTGGTATGGGTGCCATTCTGGATAGAGATTCCCAAGCCTATTGATTTCAACCTAGTATGGGTGCCATTCTAAGGGCAGAGATCCCCAAGCCTATTGACCTCAACCTGGTATGGGTGCCATTAAAAACTTTTCTCTCCCCTTCAGGATTTTTTGGAAGTGATTAATAGCATTGTCGTGGTAGAGATTTTCAGGATTTTTCGGAAGTGATTAATAGCATTGTCGTGGTAGAGATCCCCAAGCCTGTTGACCTTAATCTGGTATGGGTGCCATTCTAACACCAAAAAATTGTAAAATCTCTCTCTAACTTAGGGTGCCATTCTAACACCAAAATATTGTAAAATCTCTCTTTTACCTTCTTAATATTCTAAGACCAAAAAATTGTAAAATCTCTCTCTTACCTTCTTTAATAATGTTTGATTTGTTTACGTTGTCTTCAAGTTCATTTTAATCAGGAAAAATTACTGTTCTTCAGACGAAAAAATTTCCAAAAAATTGTAAAATCTCTCTCTTACCTTCTTTAATAAATCTTTGACATCAAAATATTGTAAAATCTCTCTCTTACCTTCTTTAATAAATCTTTGATGTTTAAGTTGTCTCCAAGTTCATTTTAATCGGGAAAAACTACTGTTCTCTCATCCGTTAAATCTCTCTCTAACCTTCTTTAATAAATCTTTGATTTGTTTTACGTTCTTTTAGTTCATTATCTTCTTTAATAAATCTTTGATTTGTACTTTCTTTAATAAATCTTTGATTTGTTTTAAGTTGTCTCCGAGTTCATTTCTAACCTTTAATAAATCTTTGATTTGTTTTACGTTGTCTCCGAGTTCATTTTATGGGAAAAATTACTGTTCTCCCATCCTTACCCATAAGTCCACCGACGTTACGAAAGCTACTTTTCTTCCATCCTTACCCATAAGTCACAAGCGTGCAAGGCCTAAGCCTGTCATTCCGTTAGGTTAGTTAAGCCGAACTGTCCTCGTGGAATATTTTTATCTGGCGGTGGCCACTTATAGAGCCGCCATCATCACAGGCTGACCAACACCCATGATGGGGTCAACCAGAAGATTGAAGGATGGGTTTCAATGGTCCGGACTCAGATCCCTCCTAAAAATTGGAGGAGTTGGATCCCCGGATCCTCCAAAATGGTAAGCCACAACTTTACCATGCAGCCATCCAGCTGATCTGTCATTCGGTCAGTCCGCAGGTCCCACAGTTTGTTCTGTGCGCGGCCATCCGGCCGACCTGTCATTCCGTCAGTCCGCGGGTCCCACAGTTTGTTCTGTGAAGTGTTATCTGAACATGTGTTCGTTAACGGAACATAAAAATCTTTCACAAAAGTGTTCGTTATCCGAACTGTTCGTTAACCGATTACCCACTGTATTGCTGTCTTTAATTTGTCCCAACTAGATAAATTAAAGACAGCAATTAAAAAAAAAAACATCCAAAACTAGGTAATTGGAAAAGCATTGTGTTTCATCAGGACAATGTTAGGCCTCATGGTCTTTGACTACTCAACAAAAATTGTTGGAGATTGGCTGGGATGTGCTATCCCACTTGCTGTATTCACCAGACATTGCACCTTCTGATTTTCACTTATTTAGTTTTTTAGTTTTCCTTAATGGCAATAACTTTAACTCTGGTTGACATAAAAAAACCACATTGGAAAGTTTTTTGCTGAAAAACCTGACTTCTGGAAGGATGGAATCTTTAAGTTGTGTGAAAGATGGAAAAAGGCTATGGAACAAAATGGTGCCTACATAACTGAATAATATATAGCAAAATTTAAATGTGCTGCCTTTGAATTTTCCTTAAAAATTCGCACAACTTTCTGGACAACCCAATGTATGAAATATCTATGTAAATACAGCTATTACTTTATTTTTATTTTGTTTTTTAAACAAAAATTCCATAATATTGATAGATTTAGATTAAATCTTTTTTCCTCTAGGAAAACTGAACATAATCAAAAAATGGGATCTGACAACTTTTAGACAGTCGTCATACTAAAAAAGAGATTTAAGTTTGTAAACAAAAATACTTACTTTGTTGTTTATATATTTACAATCATACTCTTTTAAAAAGTTCCATTAATGAAAATATTGTATTTAAATAAAAAAATTTATACAATAATACTTTAAAGTACAGTCTTTTCTTTTGTATGGTAAGCTTGGTAGCTAAATTTTGATTGCCCCTTTCCACTCAAATAGAGTACTAAGGGAGCCGTTCTGGGCCAACATTAAAAGCAAAATGTAGAAAAAAAACAAAGAACCTTTCCAATGTGTGAAAGTAACCCAACCCATTTCATGTTAGGTAGAAGCTTAGAACTATGTTAGTAGAAAAATTAAGTACTATGTTATTAGAAACCTAGAACTGTGTTAGTAATATATCAAGAAAGTATAAGAAGGAACTTATTTTAAGTTAGTAATAGACTTACAACTATGTTAATACCTAAAACTAATAAGTTTTTTTTTTTTTTTTTTTTTTTTTTAAATTAAATAAAATGTTATTGTGTTAGTAGCTTAGGACTAGACTTATATCTATAATCAACTTATCACAGTCACTCTGCTAAAGAATTGATAGGACAGAAGGTGTTAGTAGTACCAACCCGACCCAACCTAAACATTCTGATATCTCCACTCCCACAAGAAAGAAAGTGTGGGGTGGACATACCACCGACACACCTCAGCCATCGGGAAAAACCAATGGAAGTTCGTCATTGGAGAAAAACCAACAGCTGAAATGTACCGGAGGAGGCAGTTTGCCTGGAAATAAGAATCCATTCACACAAACACATTCACTCTATGCCACTGGCATTATATCCAATAAAAATGGAAATCTGACACCAAATAAATCAATCGGGAACAATAGAACTAGAGGTAAACAATTGGAAACATGCTAGAATCAAAAGAATACTATTGAACAATCAAAAATACAAGAAATAGCAATAAAAAACAGCTGGAAACACAAATAAACAAAAGTATAAATGCAAGTTAGATCAAATAGTTCAGGGAAACAATAGGAAATGCCACGGAAACAAACAACTAGCTCCACATAAGGCAAACCAATTGAAGAAACATGTGGAAATACCACAAAAACTTTTGAAAGGCTAAAATCAACTTTAATATGAGGAAACAAGAATATCGAAAGAACAAACGAAAACCCAAAAAACCGAGAACAGTAATGACCCTGCAAAAAGAAATACAGAAACCTATTGGAAGAACCTAACAAGAGGAAAGCAGAGGGACACTAATAACAGCGTCACACGTGTTACGGATACATCAAAACTAATCTTAACATAAAAATTCCAATAATATTCCTCAAAACCGAAAGAATCAGGAAAACTGAGATGAACATAATATTACCAACTGTCTACTATACTTCATAACTTAATAGAAAATCTCAATTGCTCAACGTATCCTACCGAAAGACCAATAAACAAAATATGCGAATTGTAAGAGAAGGGTGGGCATTATGGGTAATAGGAGGGTCTGAGAGTTGCAATAGAAGGAAAAGACAATTTAGAAACAACGAGTACCAATCATCCAATCCTGACTGCTATGGGTATAGCAGTGGAGAACGAGTGGAAAAGAAAAGTTCAAACCATAGGTAATCCCAGTTTACCCACGGGAAGAAGAAATCAATGCCGGAAATAAGTAGATAGAAACAACCAACTCCCAAATCCAAGAAACGTGTATTTGTTTATGTAAAAGAAGGAAGTTCTAAATGATGCTGTTCACTGGACCGTATTTTATTGAGGATTCAATGAAGCATGTTTTAGTAAGATTAGCTGTGTGTTGATCTTTAAAAAGCATATGTAATGGGACTGGCCAGGGTATGAGTTGTTCATGGAAATGTCTTATCAGCTTTCTCCGCCATGAATCAAAGAAGCTACAGTCATAGACAATGTGTTCCACGGTATCATCATCCCCACAATTACAGTTACATCGCGAATAGGAAAGAATTTTGAATCTATTCAAATAGAAATTTAATTTCCCATGCTGAGTTAAAAACGCTGTTAACCCACGATGAAAAATCCCAAGGTGTATATTTAACCGGCAATTAAGATTTGGAAAAAACTTATGAGTAATTTCGCCTTTATTATCTGTTTCCCATCTACTTGACCAGCTGGCTCTTGACTGCTCGCAGAGAAAGCCTTTAACATATGTAACAGGAAGGGTATTGTAAGAGGTGTCTTTGTTTAAATGTGCCGCACGTGCCAATGTGTCAGCCAGCTCGTTCCCGAGGCAGGCAGAGTGCCCCTTTACCCAACAAACACGTGTCGCGTAAAGGGTGACGCAATTTTGAAATTGTTTGAATACGCTAAAAGCTAGTTTCGTTTTAACTTTTGGATGTCGAATATAGTTCAAAACAACAGTTGAATCCGTACATATAATCACATCATGCAAGTTTTCTGCCTCAATAAATTTCAAAGCCTCTAAGACTGCAAGTAATTCTGCCTGGACTATAGTACAGTTAGGATTAACTTTAAAATCCGAACACTGTAAAACCTCCCTACCTTGGATAACACAAAAGGCCGACCCCACCCCGTCATTTGATTTGGAACCGTCTGTATAAATGTAACACTTGTCGCTTTCCATGTAAGATATTATGTAATCGACATTATGATAAGATGGATGAGGGCGTGATCGGAAGTCAGCCGGAACCTCCACCTGAAAGTCTTTCCCATCAATTTCTAACTTACCAGTAGTAAGTGTAAAGTACAACTGACATTTTTCCCTTAAGAGAAGATCTAATGGCATCTTACCTGACAACATCGTATCCGTATTCGCATATTCATCTATTCGCAAAAATTTATTTGTAACCACAAAATCGATATTCATGGACTTTTGCTGAATGGCGAAAATACTGTTACCAATGTAAACTCTCTCTCTCTCGCTAATAAAGGAAGTTGTTTGTTACCAAATGTAGTCTCTGAATCAGTTTGCCAGAAAATTTCTGATTACCTATCTTTGCTCACTCCACAGACGCAGATAGGCCAAAAGTCTATTCATATTGTTTGCAGGTCCCATAGAAGAATGTAATCCTATGCTTGAATGCAGCCTCAAATTTAGGCGCATTCGCTCCTTATGCCGAAATTTTAGAAGATCTAAGGCAAAAAGCAACGCAGTTTTTCAACACAGTTCAGAAAGACAATGTGTCAGCTGCCACATCAAACATCTTGCAACATCAAAAAACTATCAATCAAAAATAAGATTTTATTTATTACATAGTTAATGTTTTAAAAAATTAAATAAAGATTATTGTAATTATAATACTGTATATAATACTATACATTGCATATACTGTAATTATTTGAAAGTAATGTAATATATCGCACACTTTTATCTAAAGTGTGCGATATATTACATTATTTATATTGCATTTTTATATATTTCTAAAGTGACACGAGTCAAAAATGAACGTTTTCAGAAAATTGGGAAAAACTATGAAATCAGCTTAACCAAAAACCATTATAATATAATGGTTTTTGATTAAGCTAATTTCATAAAAAATTATTAGTTATATTATAACTAATAATTTTTTCAAAATTTGTAGGCCTTAGGAAAACGGTTTCAAAAGCTGATGGAGGATTGCTTCCCAAGTTTTAAAATGGTGCCAACAAAAAATACAAGTTTTTGACTTGTGTCACTTTAGAAGTACGTGTGCGATATATTAAATAAGGTTTCTGTAAACAAAAAAGACATATAAATCAAGTATGAAAATGTTGGGAAGAAAGGTTCGCAGGAACTTAATTCTATATTTCCCATAGGCACAATAGATCACTATTTGCTAATTCAGTATTCACGAAGAATTTACAGAACGTGCAAAGTCGTGGTTTAGAACGACTAGTAATAATTCTAAGCTAAACCTAACGACTTGCGACTCTGCAAATTCCAGAGTTCTGCCTGAGCTCAGGTCTTTTTTCTAAGTTCTAAATGTAACTACCGTGAATAGCGAGAATTGACTGTACATTACTGAAAAAATTATTTTTATTTTTCACTTTGGCTATAAAAATTTTAGAGTTCTAAACTCAAACATTATAAAAATATTTTTGTTTAACAAAATTTACTTTTGTAAATTTTTCTTTATAGCAAAGAATAACTTCTACATATATAAAGAGTGGTCAGCAATCTAAATACTAAAATATTTAATAGAGTAATTTATCAATGGTATCAAATGTTTGCAACATATAATAATATTGGATATGATTAGACACAATGAGAGGAAGAGAGAGAAATGTTTGTTCTGGGGATATGGAAAAAGCATTTGATAGAGTAAAATGGGGAAAACTGTTAAACATTCTAAAGACTCTAGGAATAGATTGGAAAGAAAGAAGACTGATATGAAATCTATACATGGGACAAAGAGTTTGCATGAAGATCAAAGAGGGAGAAACAAGAAAAGTGCAATTAGGCAATTGAATAAGACAGGGGTGTTGAATGTTACCAATATTATTTAATATATATTTAGAAAATATGATAAAAGAGTATTTTGATGGAGAGAGAGAGAGAAGAGTGAACAGAGGAGGAAAGAGAATAGAATGTCTGTAATTTGCTGATGACATGGCAGTCAGCAAATCGCATCTTTCCTAGCATACTCTTTATAGACTTATACTTTAGCAGAAAATAAAAAGTATGTTAGGAAAGATGTTGTTGGACTCAGAGAAGAGTTGTGAAGAGTTTGGAATGAGAATTAATGTAGAGAAGACAAAGGTTATGAAAATTGGAGGGGAAAAATGTAGTAAAAGTATTACTATTTATGGGAAAAAGATACAAAGGATTGATTGGGTCAGATATCTAGGTAGCCTTACCACAGAAGATGGTGGATGAGAGAAAGAAATAAAGAAAAGAATAGCGATGGCTAGAGAAGCATTCATGAAAAGGAAGCAACTTTTCTGTAGATCTCTTGAACTGAGTTTAAGGAAGAGGCTGGTTAAATGCATGATCTGGAGTGTAGCACTGTATGGAGCAGAGACATGGACTCTAAGAGTGAGAGATAAGAAGAGGGTGATTGCTTCTGAGATGTGAATATGGAGGAGAATGGAAAGGATTAGCTGGACTAGCATGACAAAGAATGAAGAAGTTTTGGAAAGAATAGAAGAGAGAACTCTATAGTCTATAATTTAAATTATTGAGAGAGATGATAACATATTCTATTACTTACATATTATCTTATATTATAATATTAAATTCTAACATGTAGAAAAATTATTATAGAAACCTAATTTTTCTTTATGTCAGGAAATGTCTGTAAAATAAAAATAATATGCTTTAGTAAATTATACTTTAAAGGACAAACATAAATAATGAAATGAATAAAATTTTAATATTTAAATAATAGTTTCTATATTAATTCTTATTTAAGTAAATTAGTATGCAAATTTATTAATTATTATTCAATAATATAAATTTATTTTGGTCAAAAATGAGTGAAATTTTTGTGCTCAGGAACTTTTCATTTAACTAATGTTAATTTTGGCTCCAATTTATTTGCATTTTTCAAGAACACATTTCATTTGAATATCAGAGTAAGACTGTATTATAACAATAGTGCTGACACTATAATTAATTAAAATTTTATTATACAGTAATTATTGCAGTATATTGCAAAGTATTGTACATATTATTCTCCAGTTATGTACATTTGAATTATACACTTTTGTATATAGGAAGATCATCTAATTTTCAAAATTTTGAAAATTTAAAAAAATTATAATATTGAAATCATCTATACTCTGCGACAAGTTAAGAATGAAGCACTGTGGAAGGTAGGCGACCGATAACCTGTTTTCAACCTAAATATCACTCTGCAGGACTGTGCGATTGTCGGAAAAAGGGGGGAGACCCATTTGAACCGATGCCTCACTGACACATGTCGCTATTATATTGATACTGTAATTTAATTTATTTTGCACTATTTATTAAATAACCGGATTAAATTAATATTATATGCCTGAGACGTTGTAAGTTTGTTCTTTCAAAATAAGTAAATTCTTGAAGATTTCAACTTTATTTGAAAGTAATGTTTATGTGAATAACATGACAAATTTTACGTTTTTAATAATCTATTTATACAGAATGGTTTTTTTAGCTCTTATTTTACACGTTTTAGGAAAAAGATAATGACTCAACAGAAATAAATCATTCCTGTTTTACAATGACAAAAACACTACTATTGTGAAAAATCACTCTTCTCATCTGCAGTGTCGGTGCTGCTGAAATTATCCGTAATTATCAGACTCTCCACATTTTCAGCAATCATGCCATCTAATTCCCACATCCTTCCTTCTGCTTTTGGATGTGACTATCATAATTTCTCCAATTTTCTGGTGTTACTCTTGATATAGCTTCATAACATAGCCTTTCGACTTCATTCAGCTTAAACGTTTTATTTTGTGCGGCCACATATCCTTTAACCTGACTCCAAACCATTTCTATGGGGTTTAATTCGCAATGATATGGAGGAAGCCGTAAGACAGAATGTCCCAGGCTAGCTGCCAAACAATCTATTTTATAAATGTCATATTTATGTTTCACTGAATGTACAGTTTGTAATAGTTCGGCTTTTACGCTATCCTGCAGCCAAGAAATACCTTTCCTGCTTAGCCAAGCCTGGATATCGCATTTCTTCCAGGCAGTGGTAGGGAGTTTTTCTAACTTAATACTATGGTATGGCGCATTATCCATCACAATTACACTATTCGGCAAAATATTTGGCAAAAGCTTCGTTTTGAACCAGTTCTCAAAATAATTGCCATCCATTTCCTCGTGATAATCAGTCTTACTTGTTTTAGAATGAAATATATGCAGCGCACCTTCAACAAATCCATTTTCATTTCCTGCATGCACTATAATAAGCCTTCCACCTTTTCCCGATGGCGCTTTCAATCCAGTAGAAAGGCCTGAAAAAAAGGCTTCTCGAGAACTCCGAATCGTAGTGTCTTGCCAGACCAAAGTTTTGGTATGGCCCGCATTTACCCAAGTCTCGTCCAAAAAATAAACCGGAATTCCTCCTTTTCTTAGTTGCCTAATTGCTCGTAAATATTTCCTTCTCCAAATTATCAGGTCCTCGCGATCTATTAAGGCACTGTCCCTTTGACGCCTCCGATACTCGAAGCCCATATTTTTTAACAACCGTTGAAATGTCCGTAGCGTAAAATTTGGCAAATCTTCATCATTATTTACTTCGCATAAAACTTTACGTGCAGTCGGAATCTCGTTCCGTAAATAAAACTGATGAACTTTACGGCGAATACAGCACAATTCAAAATCGTTGTATTTTGTTAATCTATTGCGTAATCCAACTGCACCTTCACGTTTACGCGATGGAGAACAAGGCTTCCCAGATGTTTTAACTTCCGACTTGACTTTATATATCGTAGTTTTTCCTACACCTGTTAATTCACTAGTCATAGTGACCAGTGACCGGATAGATTTCGACGGATTTTGTGCTTTAAGTTTTGAATAGACATTTATCACGATCTGTCGAGTCTGACTGCTTAAAACAACTCCTTTTCCAAAACAACGAAAAAGTTCCAGTGAAGAAGACGCCATAACTGACTCAAAGGAGCATGGGTAAAAATGGATCATGTATTGTAAAAGGATCATGTATTGTTTCGATGTTTATTACTTTGTATATTATAATCGTCAACGAATGTATTTGTTTCTATCAGAAAATTTGTACTTTGCATGTCAGGTTCATTTTTGGATTCAAAAGTAATATCTATTCCATTCACATTGAATTATTTATTTGTTAGAGTAACGGATTATTTCTTGTGTTGGAGAGAGAAAGCTGTAAACAGAGTCCATACCTTCCACAGTGCTTCATTCTTATCTTGTCGCAGACTATAGTAGGAAATGTTTTTAATCTATGCATTTATTGATCTAATCTAAGGCATGTTGATTAGTTTGCACAACCTAATCAATGGTTGAATTACAGGTTAATTTCAATATTAAAACCGAAAAAAGTTAATACAAGAATTCCTTGACTTATGTATTAACAAGAATTCCTTGAACCTTAATCCACCACTTCTTACCTAAGTGGTGGATTCAGGTTCAAACTGAACCCACCACTGAAGTCTGAGCAGTTGGAAATTGGAAATTCCCAAAATTTATGGATTGCCAAACTACCAATATTTATTATTACATTTTATTTTATTATAATAAATTTAACTAATACAAAAATACAATAACTAAAGAATAAATATGCTTTATGCTAATAATATGCTATATATATTAAAGGAGTAAATAATAAAAGAATGCTTTTTGTATAATCAGATCATTGCTTAAAGACTTGAACCCATGTCAATTGCATTGACCAATTACAGAATTTATCAATTATATCACTGTTGTAAGTATGAGTAATCATAAGTCAAGGGGATCATAAATCAAGGACTACCTGTACTTTGGTTTTCTTTAATGATGGGACGATGCCAAAAATATTCTCAATTCCGATTCAGATGCTAACAAGAAATCTTGATTCCAATTCTGATGCTGATTTTGATTCTTAACATTTGAATTATAAGATTTTGTTTACAGACAATATAGGTATACTATTCATTTTGTCTTATTTTCTCATTAATAATGACCAAGTTATAAGATTTTAAGCAGGTAAGAAGAAAAACTTGGTTAAAGTTTTTTTAATAAATAAAGGTGTATCTCCTTTATTTGCTAAAGCTGTGATCAGCCTAAACAATAACACCTTCCTTTAAAGAATATAGCAAATAAAGTTCTATACAAGAACGATACATCACACTATGATCTAATGATGAGTCAGTCCTCTTATGATAAAAAAAAAACAGCTAGTTAATTGCAAAGGATTTATTTAAATTCTTAATAACTTTTATAAAAAAGATATTTGTATGTAAAATCAAGTTTGCATTATAAAATCCCAGCAGAATTTCGACTCCCCTTCATCTTATCCCCTAATTAAACACTCTGAGTTCATTGGTGAAGATCCCATGTGGAGCAGAAGCCCCATTCTCAAGTTATGGGGCTCCAAATTTGGAGCTTGGAATCATGTTTTTTTTTATGATTTTCTACTTCCTTTAAAGAATATAGCAAATAAAGTTCTATACAAGAACGATACATCACACTATGATCTAATGATGAGTCAGTCCTCTTATGATAAAAAAAAAACAGCTAGTTAATTGCAAAGGATTTATTTAAATTCTTAATAACTTTTATAAAAAAGATATTTGTATGTAAAATCAAGTTTGCATTATAAAATCCCAGCAGAATTTCGACTCCCCTTCATCTTATCCCCTAATTAAACACTCTGAGTTCATTGGTGAAGATCCCATGTGGAGCAGAAGCCCCATTCTCAAGTTATGGGGCTCCAAATTTGGAGCTTGGAATCATGTTTTTTTTATGATTTTCTGCAAAACTTTTATAGATAATCAGATATTTTAAATGATTTTAGATGTATCTTATCATCCCGAATCGAATCCAATCAATTTAAATATCTGAGAATTCTACCAAGTTTCAGAATGAATATATTGTTGAATATATTGTTGAATATATTGTAAGTGAAAAAAATCACGTAACTTCGTAAAAGTCATAACTTATTTAAACTGATTGTATTCGATTTGAAATGATAAGATACATTTAAAATCGTTTAAAATATCAGATTATCTAAGAAAGTTTTGCAAAATATCATAAAAAAACGTGATTCCAAGCCCCAACTTTGGAGCCCCATAACTTGAGAATAGGGCTTCTGCCCCACATGGGACCTTCACCAATGAACTCAGAAGTGTTTTATTAGGAGATCGAAAAGGGGAAGTCGAAATGCCACTGGAATTTTTTCTCCTGTCATACCATTTCAGTAAGGAGGGAATTTTAATTACAAAAGCAAACAGTTAAATCATAAAAAAGGGCAATCCTTTCATGACTTTATAAGAAAAAGAAAATAAATTTTACTTAGGCTATTTTGTTTATAAATATATAAAAATGTAAATAAATTAGTAAGAATCGTTTTGAAGGAATCATAAATCTCATAAAAAAATCTCCTGATTCCAATGCCGATTCCTAAAAAATCAATGATTCTTCAAATTCTTGATTCTGATTTATCATCCATCACTAGTTTTCTTATAGACCAATCACCATTGATTCCTTTCCTTTTTTTAAAGATCTTTGAAAAATCCATTCTCCCCATCTTTATTCTCAAACTGAAAACAAGCTTATATCAACACTACGATATCAAAAATGATTCTACTACAACAAATTTACTTCAGCAAATAATCTTTGTTGTTCAGAATTTTGAGATGTCTTTGATAATGTTTATATCTATTCTCTAATCTCTATAAAAGATTATCAAAGACATCAGAAATATTAATGTAAGCAATATGCATGTTCTTTTTTCATGATTTTGATACTAATTTAATTCCACTCTACTGGATAACACTATGTTATTGGCATTTTTTAACTGAACAAAAGAGATAGAAAACACTGTGTTTGAAACAGTTTATTTAGACATTTCTCTGGCAGCAGATTTACAGCAGAATGTGAAGATGCATTTTATCACTAATAAGGGGAGGCTTAGACATTCAGATCACTGATTTTTTGAAATTGCTCACACTTGTAGTAATCCCCTAAGATAATATAATGTGGAGTCAATAAAGTAACAACTCAAGCATTGTTGAGAAAATTGAGTGAGAAGTTTCACGCTGAGCTCATTTACACTAAAATTCAAAAAACATCACAGCCGAGAATCAAATCAATAATCATGCAATAAAAGCAAGATACTAACTACTGCACTACTGGAACATCTCTGTTATAAAATCCATTATTGTTGTAACAATAAATTTTTTTGTAAATTATAGAAATAAATTATATGAATAAAACTGGAAATTACTTAGTATATATACATCATTCAGAAATTTTTGTATAAATCATTTTGAATTTTTTTAATTTAATGTAATAATATACATATATTATCATGTGTGCAACATTATTTCCTCTACATCACTATAAAACATTATCAAATCAGTCTAGTAGCAAAATCTAAACTTAATCATAAGGAATGATAAGATACATCTAAAATCATTTAAAATATCTGATTAGTTATAAAAGTTTTGCAGAATATCATAAAAAAACATTTGTTGGAACATCTCTGTTCTAGTACTGCAGTGGCATCATCTGCTAATAAAAAAGAATATGTATACATACATAAAATATTTAAAAAAAATAAAAAAAATACAAATAGCTATTTATACAAAGCAATGTAATAAAAAATAATAAAAATAAAAAATTCAAAAGCTAAGAATCGAACCAGCAATCAAATGATTACAAAAATAATATGCTTTGACTGCTAAAGGGCTCTTGTGTAGTTTTATTTGTAATTTGTGTTTGGTGCAATCTGACTGAACGTTTAATATAACCACTGTGCTACCGGCACATCTATGCTGTTTTCAAAATCAAGTGAGAAGTTTCATGCAGAAACTTCTCACTTGATTTTGAAAACAGCATAGATTAATATATGAGCTCTGCACGAAATTTCTCACTTGATTTTCTTGACAATACTTGAGTTGTGCACTTTATTGCTAGCACATTATATTTTCCTAGAGAACTATTACAAGTATGTGTGATTTAAAAAATACCAATATTTTCCAAATGTCTGAGCATCCCCTTGTAAGTGTGACTCAACAGCCCAAAAAGGTAACAGAATTCAAAAAGTTATAATAAGCATATTTTGAATACATAATTATATTCAGATTGAAAAAATTTGAAAGGCTCAAATAAGGTTAGGCAGTTATGATTAAGGTTAGATATTACTACTAGTGATAATGTTTTATAGTGATGTAGAGGAAATAATGTTGCAAACATGATAATATATGTATATTATTACATTATATTAAAAAATTCAAAATGATTTATATATACTATATAATTTCCATTTTTTTTTTCATATAATTTATTTCTATAATTTACAAAAAAATTTTAAATTTATTAAAAAGCTTTATTGGAAATTATATAGTAATATAATTTCTATTGGAAAATTACCTCTATTGGAGAGTCAGAGGACACGTCCTCTGACTCGCCAATAGAGGTAATTTAAAACAGTTATTTACCCGTTCTGTGCATTTTTCTATAACAGATTCAGCTATAAAATACTACCTTACAGTGATAATGGATTTTATTTTCCATCACTGATAAGTATAAAAAGTTAAAAGCCATAAATGTTTTTAAGAATAAAATATAACTTTCAAACATGAAAACAAAAATTTTTGATATAAAGTTCATTATATAGCAAATTCAATAGATATACATGTTAAAGCTTTCAAAGTATATGAAATGATGACATTTTATATTACACTCACGGCATGCTAAGAAAAAGTTGCAATACTGGCAGTAAGTTTTTATTGTTGTTTGAAGTCATGTGACTTTAGTTGGCACCAATTTTTAGAATGTATTTAAAATAATTCAACAAAATGCTAAATCTAATAGATATTCTTTGTATGAACTTTTCTCTTTTAATGTCCAAAACACTGCTTAACGATTATCCAAGTAAAAGATACAAAGTGTTTACACTCACGGCATACTAAGAAAAAGTTGCAATACTGGCAGTAAGTTTTTATTGTTGTTTGAAGTCATGTGACTTTAGTTGGCACCAATTTTTAGAATGTATTTAAAATAATTCAACAAAATGCTAAATCTAATAGATATTCTTTGTATGAACTTTTCTCTTTTAATGTCCAAAACACTGCTTAACGATTATCCAAGTAAAAGGTACATTAGAAACAGCACTAAATTGCAGTAAAAATTTTTATTTAACTAAGTTTCCGCTAGTACTTTCGGTTAATAAACCATCATCAGGCGGAGATTCTAATACAAAGAATTGGTGAAAAAGAACGCCGGTTGTCATAGCAACCTTTTTAAATTCTGTTAATACAAATATTACTTAGTATGAAACAACAGAACAAGTTTAAAAACAGGCTAAATTAGTTTAACACATTAAGTTAAGATGATATATAAATTAAAAATTAAAATGAGTAATACTATACAAATAATAAAATAAAAA
>AYEL01080147.1:0-20955 GCA_000484575.1 Olivierus martensii
CCACGAGGGAGGTTTCTGGGAAAACAAAAAACCCCGCAGAATGGGTGTCGCCTTGACGTTGGCTCTGCGGCTTACGGAAAGGAAATTATCTTCTGGCATAATTTTCTTTCTAACCAAGAACACCCGACAGTTTAATATTAAAAGATATTTTTCTGATTTTTATCTTAGATCCAGTTAACCCAACTAATCCAGTTGTACGGGCAAGTGTATATTTGTTGAACACATCAAATTGCTCAATGATAGGAATTAAATTAGATATGAATTGTAATTTGAAAAATGCTGTTCTGATGGTCATCGTTTCCCATTTGAAGTAGATAAAAATAAAATGCACATTGATTAATCAATTTCTGCGATAAATTTCATTCGAGAAATTGAGTGTAGCTTTGAAAGTTGTAAAATGCCGAATACACGAAATCTAATTTATTGGGACAAAGTGAATAAAATTAAAATTATTAAATTTAATAAATGAATATTTGCAAATGTTATTAAAGATATTTAAATTATGTTTAGTTTTTAATCACAATATTTAGTTTTGAAAAAAAATTACTAAAGCTTGCTATATTAAAATTGACATTTAGCACTTGGGTACTTTTCGCTTTGTAAATGAAGGAATGTAAATGATTTAGAGCATAACATTTAATATTTACGGGTTTAATAATTTTGTAAATAATTATTGTAATTTATACAAATTTTCGTTGCAAAAGTGTCAAAAATATTTATATTGTCGAAACACTTTAAAATATGCTTTGATAGATGAGACAAATATAAACCACATAAGCAGAAATTTAGACAGGAATGGTTAAAAGACAAGTTTGAGAAATAACTAATGCTGTTTGGGAGGAAATGATAAAAATGTCACTGTGTAATATTTCTGCCAAATAAAATAATTTTAAAAATTCACACGAAATCGAAAAAACACGAAAATGCTACCTCACTTAAGACTTATAGATTGAATGACATTCTCTGGTAAAGCTGTGGCTTATCACTCGAAGGGATCCATGGTCCCACACCTCCAGTTTTTCAGGAGGGGTTGATGTATGGATGATTTAAAAACAATCCAAGGTGGATCTAGAATAAAGATCTTTATTCTAGAGTGAGAGAATTACAATATATCCCATAACGGGAGGATAAATACCTTGTATAACAGGCAGATCTTGGTAGATCTTGCTTTAACACAATTCTATAAAACGACACTATATCTAGAGTTCAAAGTTCCTAGTGGAATCTTCGTCCAATCGAGGACCTATTTATACTTGTCGTCCGGTCGGTGGCTTCCGGGGGTTTTCTTCGGAAGGAGCACTGTCTTTTCAGCTAATTGCTGCCTCAAGTTGAAAACACCTTTCTTGAAGGTGGGATCCGACTCCCTGTTGGTATGGCGTAGCTGGAGGATGGGATGGTGGTTGTAAAACCTCGGCGGCGGTGAGACCTATTACGTACGATCTTTCCTATCCGTTCTTCTCCAGTTCTCCCTCTCGATGGGGTTCTCTCTCTCTCTCCCGATGTCTTTCTGTTCCTGCTGTTAAAAAGTCTTAAGTCAGATATTCTTAAGACTGCTAAATAGTGAATTCTGCAATTCTGTCAGCTGCTTTTATGATTTTTCTATAAGATTCAAACAGGTGAAACCACAATTATACTTATTCGTGAATGGATCTGAACCAGTAATTCCAATTTGATTCAGAAAAGATTTTTATTCGCATAAATAATATAAATTAAAAAATAATTAGAAATTGCCCGCTCATATAAATGAGAGGAAATATTGTGATTTAATCTTATAATACTCTATATAAAGATGAAACTGTATAAAAAATTTGTGAGATATTTTGTTGTTGTATATTAGTTTAAAGGTGTAGCAATTTTGTTATATCTATGCTATTTCTATTTATTAAGAAACACAAACATCAAAATGTTTATTGAAACATTTTTTGGTAAACAACATTACTTGTATATACAGCTGAATTATTAAGTTTTGCTTGATTTGACGATTCTATAATTTGTATTCTGTCTGATATTGTTGTTCCTCGGAAATTCTTTTTCATGCAAACATTCCATAATTTCATGATCAGATTCTCTTGTACATTTTTCGGGAGCAATTTGATATTACCGCCATATGATGAAAATGACAGTAATCGAAAGATGACGACGAATAGAAAAGACTTTCCGAAAGGACTGCACTTATCTAGTGCAGGCTTCGAGAAAATGAACGATGAAATTATATTATTTCTTCACACAGAATACTTAAACCGGTGCCCATCGCCATTTTGAAAACTTTGAAAGTCGATATAGTTTTGGAACGAATCTTTAATACAATGGAATTGTCGATTCGTGTTTTAGTCATCAGTTGGTGGGGGCTAATCTTTAATTCTTTAATGTATAGTTTTTCCAAAAGATGAAATTGAAGATTTGCTTTCCCATCGACTCATGATTAAAAACGGCAATCCGTTGTGTTAGAGTTCCAAAAAGACTATATATAAAGGAAATTAAAGGTTCGACGCCCATTGACAGTTTCTGAAAGGAACAGAGGCTGTACCAAATAAGGTGTAGCCACGAGAAATAGAAGGTCGTTCATCATATATCCGCGTGCTATGGTTCAACTAGAATTTTACCAGAATGAATTCAAATCTTTAATAAGCAATCTATTAAATCATAAAATAAACTGTACATGAAAAATGACGATGATTGATCTCTACTGCTATATGAAAATTTAACCAGCATTATAAGATCTATTCAATGTTAACTGTTATAACATTTCATGAAATATTGCATCAAATCTTAATTTATCCTGATAACTTTTGTTAAAATTTAGATTTCTAAACAAATTTCACTTACTATCTAAAAGAACAGTTATGTTCTATCAAGAATAGCATTACGATTACTTTAAAAACAATTTGAAACGTGCACATCATGCTGTAAACAAAGTTTATGAATCCAGTAACATTATAAGATTACAATATTGACCAAAAACAGCCAAATGTTATTTTAATTGGAAATGTTATTACCCTTATAAAATAGATATTTATACTTAGGATAATAATTAGCAATTACTTTTCGAGTTTTTAAAATAATCAAATTTTAAAAACTAAGTAATATGGGAAACAAATTATTGTATTGCTTTACTGATGAACTTGGGCATCCAACTTCTCGGTCCATTTTTTGATTGCTAACCTTGGTATTAACTAAAAGTTATGATCAGTCGGCCGGATTTGCGCATGAAAATGATTTGATTTACCATTTAAAGATGGGGGATTAAATCCTGATCCCACATCTCAAAAATTTATATGCAGAGTACCGGCCAACCAGGGCACATCAATCCCTCTCTTTACAACACAGAAAATGGACCTAATTTTAATTCCCCTCTCTACAATACACAGATAGCTGCGATGTAAGTGATTCCTTACATCTGGAGAAATCCACGTTCAATTCCAATCTCATATCTCCAGATTTTTTTTAGGAGGGATCCACTGTCCAATCTGTTGAACCCAAGAACGGTTTATAATAGACTGGATTTACTGCTCAGTATTAGAAAAACGAAGTCTTGTTAT
Source organism: Olivierus martensii (assembly GCA_000484575.1). NCBI lineage: Eukaryota > Metazoa > Arthropoda > Arachnida > Scorpiones > Buthidae > Olivierus > Olivierus martensii. The sequence goes on from AYEL01080147.1 coordinate 3,540, forward strand.
AGGATCTCTCTGTTGTTGGTACTTGGTAGACTACTTTCGCGAACGTACATAGATTCAACGCTATACTAAATTGACTTTATTTTGGAGGTCAGACGTACAACATTTATTTTAGTAAGTGTGATGACCAGACCATAATAGTTAATAAAAAGGGTGTAATACCACAATATGGAGTATTAAACCATTTTATTGTTATATTTTTTTATAAATACAAGTTTTAGATAATTTCGAATGAAAAAAAATTTCGCATTTTTTTTTTTTTTAATTTGAAATTCGCATGTTTCTAATCGTTTAATGTTTCAAGGAGGAAAAAATAGGTTTAAAGGCCATCGAATGTGAATTGTCAAAAAAAAATCATTATTACATGCATTTTATGCTAAAAAATGTTATGAAAAATAATAAACACAAATAGAGTGAATAAAATTTTATTTTTTGACAAAGATTATAATCAAACAATGAACAAGAGCATAATTACATTATTAATACCAAATAATAAAATATAAAGCAACATTACCTGCCACAATGAAATAAAATACAGTGATACCTCGGTTCACGAACACAATCTGTTCCTTGACCCTGTTCGTGAATCACGAACAGGGTCAAGGAACAGATTGTGTTCGTGAACCGAAGTATCACTGTATTTTATTTCATTGTGGCAGGTAATGTTGCTTTATATTTTATAAAAACGAAACGAAAAGTTCGTAATCCGAATTAATTTTTCCCATTGCAATTAATGTAAATCCAAATAATACGTTTTTTGTCCTAGAAAAAATTTTTAACATGTTATGGCTTTATGTGTGGAAATAATACAGAAAGGAAATAAATATAACAGTAATATTAGAAGAAAGCATGTTTAACACCACCTTCACTAATACTTTTAACTTTTTTGGGAGCCATAATAAGGGATAAATTTAATTAAATAAAGAAAAAAACTAAAATATCAACACTTGTTGGAACTTTACTGTACCCATATGAGCTGGGCGAACTAGATTGTTGCTGGGGGCGAGGCTGTGCCCAGGGTTTTGTGCGCTCCATGCACTCGTGCGTGTGTTCGTGAACCGAAGCATCGTTCGTAAAGCGAAGCAAAATTTGTTCGCAAAGGATGTTCGTAGACCGATTTGTTCGTGAACCGAGACGTTCGTGATCCGAGGTATCACTGTAGTTGAATATATGAATGCATATTGAATATTTCTAATGTTTAACTTTAAAATATGCTTCAATCTTAAACATCGATATATATCGATGGTCTTAAATTATTAGTCTCGGACGGATGGCCGCATGGTAAAACTTGGCTTACTACCCTGGACCGGGTTCAAATCCGAGTCTCACACCTCCAGTTTTTCAGGAGGGTCCGGCTCGGCCCATTGAACTCCATTCTTTAACTATCCGGTTGAACCAATCATGGGTGTCGGTCACTTGTGATGGGCAGTAGATATCTCTTGTGCGATATGGCGGTTTAACCTATCTAACCTAATTTTAAAGTCGGCAGGTTTGGCCACGTGGAAACGCTATGGCGCTGTGGTTCCACTTTGGAGGATCTGCATTTATATTGCATTCCAAATATTTAACACTTTCATCAGGACTGCATAACTTGATAACCTCACTTTTAAAACTTCCTGATCTTTTCTTCTTTTTTTGTCAACAGATGACGCCACACTCCATTCAGGTAGAATACTATATCTAGATTAGGTTAGGTTTTTTGTCAACAGATGACGCCACACTCCATTCAGGTAGAATACTATGGTTTTTGTCAACAGATGACGCCACACTCCATTCAGGTAGAATACTATGTGCGGAGCTAAACAAGTTCTTCCACAGGCTTCCCACCCCTGCGAAGGGGTCAGCCGGATTGTGAAGGACGGGGATCGACGGGCCGGGCCCGGAAGTCAGCCGGATTGTGGAGGACGGGGATCGACGGGCCGGGCCCGGATCAGCCGGATTGTGGAGGACGGGGATCGACGGGCCGGGCCCGGACCCTCAGGATAAATATTTTCAAGGGGTGGGACCCGAGACTCGAACCCGGGTCAGCCGGATTGTGGAGGACGGGGATCGACGGGCCGGGCCCGGACCCCATTAAAATATTTTCAAGGGGTGGGACCCGAGATTCGAACTCGGGTCCTCCAGTCCTTCCTGATCAAAAAGCTGTTCCATCACTCTTAATAATCTGTTCATGCCATTCAAATGTATGGGTTCGAGTCTCGGATTCCACCGCTTGGAAATATTTATCATGGGGTTCGGGCCCGGCTGTCGATCCTCGTCCTCTACAATCTGGCTCTGGCTGACCCCTCCGCAGAGGTGGGCAGTCTGTGGAAGGGCTTGTATCGCTCCGCCATTTATTATTCTTAGTGAATGGAATGTAGCGTCATCTGTTGACAAAAAAACCTAACCTTAAATTGTTACATATCTTTAATCACTATTAAATCAATACCAACGAGTTAGAATTTCATAGAGTGGCTATACACTGCCATATTTGAAGACGATTGAACATCCGACTGCCATTTTTTCTTTAGTTAAGGGGATGTGGCAGATCTGCTACTACAAAGGAGAAGAATTTTCAAGGGAAAATAAATAATTGAAACTGTTTTTATTTTTTATTAATGATTATTTATTACAAGTTAACATTTCATTTGTAACGGATTTTTTACAGCCTTGCTTAATCTTAGATAAGAGGTCTTATTTTTTTATAGAAAGTATAGACGGAAGGGTTATCTTGTCCTCATCCTGATATTTTAACTTCATCTGTTTTAACCAATGGTGAGCTTCAGGGGGCTTGCGCGAGCCCTTTGTTAAATTTCTCTCTAATTTGTGAGCCCCTTATTTTTTGTTTGCTTCTTTATTTATTCCAAGAAAAACACGTCTCGTGTGTCATAATTATACTTTGACTTACATTAGTCTTTTTATTCTTCGTATTTGTGTATTTTAATATACATTTCGAATAGTGGCGATAATGCCTTCTGAAAAAGGGTGGGCAGGTAGGGACTCACATTTCCCACGTTTCAAAAGTATTTTTGAAACGTGGGAAATGTGAGAATTCGGATCTCGTCTAATTTCGTTTAAGTTCGGTCAAATGAGTTACAGATAACCTAAAATTTAAAGAGAACAGACTAAGAGAATTTAATCCTAAATCTTTTGTAAAAATTTTTTCAAAAAATCATCGTTCGGCTTTAGAACCTATATCAGTGGTTCCCAAACTTTTTTGGTCCCCTTGATTAGGTATATCAGTTATGAGTATTCCCCAAAAAACGCACACTTATCTGCAGGGCCGCCGATAGGGAGTGTCATCCGAAACTTTTATCACGGGCCCGGCATCGAAAAATGCCCGAGCGTCGAGCCCCGACGTGTTACATAACGTGTTTGATAATTCGCAGGCCGCCACAAGAGCACCCTATCTACCACCCAGAGTAGTTGTGCCAAAATAAATATCAAACACGTTATTCGCAGGCCGCCACAAGAGCACCCTATCTACCACCCAGAGTAGTTGTGCCAAAATAAACTATTTATTTATAACAGTATTTTGATAGACGAAGGTTTTAAATTTTTTTTTGGCTTCATCTCAGATGAAACAATAAAAATTTAAAATTCTCTTTTTATTTAATATTTGTATTTTTTATAATGTGTAAGTTAGAATGATGGCCGCGTGGGAAAGCTTCGGCTTACCACCCTGGAGGATCCGGGTTCAAATCCGGGTCCCACACCTCTCAGTATTATCATGAGGTGGTCCGGGCCCGGCCTGTTGAACCCGATCCTTCAACCATCCGGTTGACCGGGTTCAAATCCGGGTCCCATACCTCCAATTTTTCAGGAGGGGTCCTGCCCAGCCCATTGAACCCCATCCTTCAACTATCCAGTTGACCCCATCATGGCCTGTTGAACCCCATCCTTCAACCATCCGGTTAACCCCATCATGCGGGACCCACACCTCCAATTTTTGTCACACACCTCCAATTTTTCAGGAGGGGTCCGGGCCCGGCCTGTTGAACCCAACCATCCGGTTGACCCCATCATGGGTGCTGGTCAGCCTGTGATGGGGGCTATAAGTGGCCGCCTCCAGATATAGAATATCCCATGAGGATATGGCATCGCCGCCGCTAGATACAGAATATCCTATGAGGATATGACGGCGTAATAAAACTAACCTAACCTAACTAACCAAAGATTATATCCGGGCCGCCAGATACAGAATATCCCATGAGGATATGGCGGCGTAATAAAACCCTAACCTTATAATATGTAATGTATCGAATTTTCAATTTATTGTACACATTTTTAAATAAATGTTTAATGTTTTATATGACTTTTTTATTAAACCAAAGTGATGCACTTTTTTAAGTGGGGCCCGGATCACATACTTGTCAAAGGCTCGAAAATTTCTCTCGGCGGCCCTTCTTATCTGTACTGTCCTTTTAAGGCGTCATGTGAGGTAAAGAAAAACATAATTTATAAAATGGATAATATATTTATGTTCATACCTTAAAAATATTACAACAATTAGAATAAGATAAACTGTTTAAATAATTAATTGAAAGTTTTTTTATCTCGATTAAAAGGTATTCCACCATTACTAATTTTCTTTTTGCGTACTCCTTAACAACATCTTGCGTAACCCAGGTTGGGAATCGTTGTTCTAGATGATCAAATGACATGAAAGAAGAAAAAAATAATGTGCGAAACTTCTGGCATAAATTGTGCCACATAACTAAATTTACTTGGTATTATATGTAATTTCTGTGAGATTTTGTGTTATTTTTTTAAATTTTAAAGTTTTTTTATTTTAAAATATTTTCTTGTGCATGCACAATTATTTTGTATTTTATGTTTTTGTAAAAAGTAAAACATTTAATTAGAATTTGATATTTTGTTTTTATAAGATAAAGTACGAGTCCTTTGTTAAACTTTCCATAGCTCACTGCTCATTATAACTATGTTATAGTTACAAAATTATTGACAGAAAACTTCAAAAATTTGCTTTCATAATTAAAAAAACCAGAGATTATTTGTTGTATATTTAATTTTTCAAACATTAATAGGAAAGGAATGTATTTCTTATGAGGAATGTGAAGAAGGATATACTTTAGAATTTATTTTAAATCATGTATTACAATCGGCTACAAATATTCTGTTAAAAAATTTTATTCTGAAAAACAATGATATTCCTAGAGTTGAAAACAAAAAGAGGAAACTGTAAACATTGGAAAAAATATGAGTTTTGCATCTTTATTCTGCTTTATACTGTACATATTTTAATGACTGAAAAATATTATACAGAAAATAAATGTTTATGCTTTGTGTTGTTTCTTAATTATCATAACACAACGTAAAAGCGGCCGGATGGCCGATTGGTAAAAATGAAAAAAAAAAAAAAAAAATAACGTTATACTCTATCCCTTTGAAAATGATTAAAATACGATTCGAGAATTCCGTTATATTAAAGATTCTTTCCAAAACTATATCGACTTTCAAGGTGGTTTTCAAAATGGCGGCGCACACCGGTTTAGATAATACCATGGGTACTTCGTATGGAAAAATACCATAGTATAATTCTGTGGAAATACTGTACTATAATTTCATCGTTTATTTTCTCGACAGCTGCACCAGATAGAACTGCAATCCTTTTGGAAAGTTTTCTACTCGTCTTCATCTTTCGATTTGATACTACTGTATTTTCGTTTATATAGCACTAATGTAAAACCATACCTATTTTCGTTTATCCCTCTCACAAGGAAAACTTACTGGTTGAATCACGAATTTCCCAATAATATATATATATATATTTGGGTTCGTCTCGATGAGAAGGTTTCGCTCGCCCACCGAAAACGGAGAATATAGACGAAAAACAGCGCAATTCACCGCCGACGGCGCATGCGCAACCTGATTCCACTTTCGGGAGCTCCAGATAATCAGAATGATCTTTTAGCGAACTTTTCAATCGTTTATTTTGAAAAAGAACGAATTTATCTATTTTTTTCATTCATAAAAGATAAAAGATATTTTTATTTATGATGTATAATACTGTTTTTTTTTGATATGTGAAATTAATTACAAAGATTTACAGAAATATTACAGAAAATTTTATTATAAATTAAACTTTTTTGTTGAATATGACTCATAATCATTATATATTTCAAAATGTACATGCTGATTTTCACCTATTAAAGTATGAGAAAAGCAAATAAAACTTCTGCAATGTGCACATGGATGAAGACTTCAGAATTACATGCGTCAATGTTGCATTTTTCATAAGAAAAATCGAAACAAATTTCATTAACATTTTAAATCCATCAATACTATTACGGTTACTGTACCCTGATCGCTCCCATGAATATCGTAACATCGATCGAAACAAATTGGATTGAAGTTGGTTATAAACAAATGAGTGATATTTCAAAATAAATAATCTATTTGTTAGAAACGAAGCAGCTCTACCTTCTGTGAATGAGAATCTAACATAATCATTGATTGGCCGTGCCATAATTTTATACTGTCGGAAGAAGTAGACATCAAGCAGTTGAATATACAGTATTTGGTTGTTTTCGGTGAAATGACTTTAATGTGAATATTTTCGTTTGACACCGCTTCACTATTTAAATCCATTGTTCCATCAGAATTGTTCTTTTGTAATTATACAGAAGAATTTTCTGAAATATTAATCAATCCATCAATTCAGTCATTTTAATATTTTGAATTCTAAGATGATATAAAAATATTGATAAATCTTTCATCATTTAAATATTATCTCCCATTTTTGCCACTGGCTGGCTGGTTTGCCATGTTCTATACTAGTGGTCTCCAAAGTGGGGTACGCGAGACGATATCTGGGGATACAGTGAAAACAATTTTTATATATTGTTTGTAGACTCTACAAGCTGCTAGATCACCGAGTATTAAAACTAAATATCGAAATAAATTAAACTTGGAACCAAACCTTCGTATCATCAAACCAGCATTTACAGAAATTATTAAACAAATGCAAGCCCATTGTTATCATTAAATTTTAATAAGAAAAATAAATATGCATCTATGTTTATAATAAAAATAATGTGCAATTATAGCTTTTTTGGATATTACATAAGTCCTTATTTCCTCTTTAAAACACTAATTACAATAGATATCTGCTCAATCAGTTGGGGGTACGCGCCATTTATTTTTTCAGTCTTAGGGGTACGCAGTCAAAAAAGTTTGGAGACCACTATTCTAAACCATAGAATTCCCTTCTGAAATTCCGAATTCAATTCTTCATCCCAGATTTTCAGACCCCTTTATAGACGAATCCCAAACAGGAATTTTTCAATCCTATTCATTACGTGATATCGACTTCATCACATGTGTTAATGAATGGCTCATAAGGGCACTGTTAGTAGACTCCTGTTGAAAGTTGCGTTAAAATTCATATATAAAATTCAAATTTTTAATATACAGTGCATATAGTCAGGTATATTGGACGAATCTAATCGCTTTCAGTTAATGTACTTCTCCTTAGCGGATATTAATCAATGATCATTACTGAATGCCCTGTGATTGATGAAATAGCATCTCAAAATGGACACAGCATTATCAGATTATATCCTTACCACTGTGACTTAAATCCAATAGAACTAATTTGGGCACAAGTATTATACTCATTATTAGTGATATCAGTACAAGATGCATTTAGAATGAAATTATAAGTTTAATACAGTATTTACATATGTACAGGAAGCATAGATTGCAGTAGACACGGTGCCAAAATAAGAAGTGTGTTGCCACTCCATTGAGGCACTTTTATATCCATGGAAATCTTATAAGTGTTGCCACCTCAGATGTACATAAACATATTTCAGTGTTGCTAGAATTCCCTTCTGAAATTCCGAATTCAATTCTTCATCCCAGATTTTCAGACCCCTTTATAGACGAATCCCAAACAGGAATTTTTCAATCCTATTCATTACGTGATATCGACTTCATCACATGTGTTAATGAATGGCTCATAAGGGCACTGTTAGTAGACTCCTGTTGAAAGTTGCGTTAAAATTCATATATAAAATTCAAATTTTTAATATACAGTGCATATAGTCAGGTATATTGGACGAATCTAATCGCTTTCAGTTAATGTACTTCTCCTTAGCGGATATTAATCAATGATCATTACTGAATGCCCGTATTTCTGGTGGTGTCATAGATTCTGCAGACAGGTATCTATAGAGAGAAACTATACAGTATTCTAGAGTTATTTTCTTGAATTCTAGTTACTCTATAAAAAAACTCTATAGATAATAGAAAAAACTCTACAGTTTTTACAGAGTTTCTCAGATAATTAGGCCTACTCAATTTCAAAAATATTTCATTGTAAATGTTAGATGAATTCGACTTTAATAATCTGACAATTCCATTCAAATATGGATTAATTGTCATTTAAAAAATCTTAAAAGGAACATTAGCAAAGATAAAAGCAATATTAATAATAAATAATATATATTTATTTGTGATAACTTATATACAGAACAAGCACATATATGTGATATTAATAAACATCAAATACCTTCATCAGATTTAATTTGAAATTTAAATTATACAAAGAATTACATCAAAATTAAATATTTATATTTCTATAAAGCGCTATTATATTGTGGAGATTATAAGTTTAATATAAATCTACCAGCATTGTTTCATAAAACAAAGCTGAATAATAAATTAAGGAATTAAATATAAATATCAATTTTATTAAAATTTATACTTTTATAGAAATTTTCAAGAATTAAAATTGTAATTTTGGTTAATGTTATGTAATTTTTGTACTTCTGTGATTCATCTGTTTAAAAATAAATAAATAATAATTGAAATTCTCTCTTATTTTCCCTATTTTGATACTAGTAAGAAAAATATGCGAATATCTTGAAAAGATTCATTGAAAACTTAATTAAGATTAAAAGCAGTATATTATATATTAAAGATATTTGCACGCTAAAAATATTGAAATGGAATCTATTGTGTAACCTATTGTTCGAGTTTAAGTTATTTCTACATGAAAATTCAATATAAATAGCAAAGAGAATAATTTTAAGCCGAAAAATTATATTGCATAATTGTAGTTGCATTTTTCATTTCATCTGCTTTGAAATGGATGTTAATTTCTTCAGTTTTCTTATATCAAGACAGTTTGGTGATGATAACTGATTGCATTGGAATCTCAGTTATCAAAAGAAAATTTTTGACTTAGTGATTTTCTAATAATTGATATAATGCTTGAACTTCTTTAATAAATTACAAAATCATACTTCAAGGAACTTCTAATAAATTACAATTTTTCATCGTATTTTCTGATTTTTTTTAATTTTATATAATACAATTAATGAAAATCTAATTAATTAATACATCTAACGATGTATTATTAGATAATGACATAGTTCCTGGTTTTGATACGCACCGGTTTCCCTGTAACAGATTTCTCAGTTCCAGTAGAGTCGAAAAAATGGAATAAAGAGATTCTATAACCTGAAAGTAAATACATGAGTATATTTGAATATTTCTATTACAGAATCAATTTTGCAATCATGATATTAATGCAATCTTAAAAAATAGCTATGAAACCTAATTACACTTGGTCGTCGACGTAACGACCGTCCGCACTTACGATCACAAAAAAAAATAAATTATAAGTTATAAATAAATTAATAATAAATCAGACAACTGCCTGTACGATAACTATGGGAACATCTGGCAACATAGACCTCCCACACATGCGGGCAGTCCCCTCTTTCTCTCACATACATTCAGTTGCTTTCAAGCATTTGTTGAATGTGAAATTAAAATTAAATTTTAATTTCAGAAAGTTTAAAAGATTATAAAAACAAATTATAAAGATAATAAAATGATTAGAAATGTTAAAAAATATTGTTAATAAATATATGGCCGACATACGACCAGATTGACTTACGACCTGTCAGTCAGAACGAAAATCGGTCATAAGTCGAATACCAAGTGTAAATACAATATATACTTATAATTATAAATATTACAATATACAAATTATAATTATTATATAATTAAAAAATTATGAAATAGAGTAACTCACTGTAATAGGAATATCTTTCTGCATGTAAAAAAATTCTCCGACAGAAATTCCAAGAGGCAATCCTCCAAATCTCTTCATGAAATTTAAAATCTATAAATGGATGCTTCACTTTTAAAAATTTTTATAAACAATATAAAAATTATAGTAAAAATTTACCTTCAGTTTTTCTTCCAAGGTAAGATCTACTGAAGAAATTCTGTTAATCGAGATGAAATCACCGTATAACTTTAAATACAAAAATATTAATTTAGAATAATTGTACATTAACAGCCCGTTTAACGCGGGGGATACGTTCTAACAAAATCAAGCGCTAAATAAAACAGCGTTAAACGAGGTCATCTTAACACGTAAATAATGGAGATGGGTGAAACAGGACAGTGAATTAAAATTATATACATATTATTTTTTAATTTATCTTGTAACATGTATTATTATAATTATTATTGTATTACATTTATTATAGACATTTTTTATTGCTAATATCGATTTATATTTATAAATCATTCTTGAAAATCAAGAATATTCGAGTAAATAATTTGTGTTGAGAAAGCTTCTTCCATATTTGATACTTTTTGTTTTTTCGTTAATTAAGAATTCATATAACGTCGTTTACCTTTTCCTCTTTCGTTCAGCAAGCAATTGTCGATAGCCACATATCGCAATCCAAGACATTTCGTCTTGCTTTGAACTTCTATTAAAATTTGGATCATTTTTTATAAACTGATCCATAATTTCCGTAATAATGGCTAAACTTATTTTGAGAAAATCCGTTGAAAGTTTCTTTTGCTCTTCATTTTCAGCAATCATGTAAAATGAAGAGCAAAAGAACTAAACTTCGTCGTCTTCGTGCGATTTCGGATTTATGTGAGTATAACGGTTTGAAAAATCACGCCAAAATGAATCAAAACAAAAAATATTGAATTAAAAAAAAACGCATTATATCGAAACAGCGTTAAACAGGGTCTTATTGTAATTTAATTGCAAATAGGAATATATTTTTTTCAAATTCTTAATGAAATTATTTGTCTAATTGGGTAATGACTGACTTATTTTAAATTCTTCTCTTTAACGTCACTTCCAAATCAATCAAAGAAGTGGTATTAAATAGCAGATGGCAATCTTTTCATCTTTAATATAGATTAAAGACATTAAAATTATAATAAACTCTTTGAAATTATTATTATGTGAATAGTTTATTGTCTTATTTTTTATTACCCCAAAATATTCTCAAATAATTCAATTTTGTTTATATTTTCCCGATATTATTCTGAATACATTATCAAATTTTTTCTGTCTTTAATTTCTGAAATTTTGATATTACAAACAGAAATGTACATATTTTACTTTTCTAGATTATTATATACAAAATGCTTTCCTATTGCTAATTTGTGAGAGTTGTTTACTTAACATTGATTGATTAAGTATACATTCACAAGATAATAAGTGAATTATATACAGGGTGTATCTTACACTCGTACCACCCTTTTTTTCTCGTTAATGGCAATAAGATACGAAATAGGGAGAAAAATTTTGATTACCAAAGTATAACCGGAGAATCGAATGGACACGACAAAAATTTTGTACGCACACCGGAAGTAGGGGTATAAGGTGTCTACTTTGAAATCTCCAATGTAAACGTATGTCAATTTGTGCATAATTGGATAGAACTGTGAAAAATAAGCAACTTTTGTTTTGAAAGTTTTTTAATATCATCTAAATATTATGAGATATTAAAAAATATTGCCGCCACATGTATAATCGATTGGGCTATTCAAGACTTCATGATAAATATTTTCAAGGGGTGGGACCCGAGACTCAAACCCGGGTCCTCCAGAGTGGAAAGCAGAAGCGTTTACACGTCGCCAATCCGGCCGACCATTTCGAACCATTCTGCGATTATCACGTTCGTCATTGGGAGGGTCGCTTGCAGTCCCTATATGAACTATCTTGATGTTGTCCATATCCATTCTTAGGGTCTCTGCTGGTATCCTATATAGATACTGGACTGCCCTGGGACAGCTATCCTAATACCAATCTCGTAGCCACACGTCAAGATCGACGAAAAAGTTTACAAAGATAACTTCCACGAATAGGAGGCCGACTCAGTGGAAACGCTGTCTGCGTGCCATGCAAGACCAGGATTCGCGTTACGGTTCTGATAACTCCTGAAAAGTTTTTCGATATGCTGGGCCCGTCCCATTGAACACCATCTTTAACCATCATCTGCTTGACCTTATCAAGGGTGTTGGCCAGCCTATGATGGGTTCTATAACTGGCCGCCGCCAAATACAGACTATTTGTCGTGCGATATGGAGACTTAATCAAAACTAAACTAACCAAACCAATATTGGATTACCGATTTATTTTATTATGTACCTAATTTTTATTTGTATTAAGGATAATGCAATCGATTTTATTTGTATTTAATTTTTCATTCTCTAATAACGATTAGAGAATGAAAAATTAAGATTATAGGAATCATTTGATATCAAACGATCCCTTTATATTTGTAAAAATAAATTATTAAATATAATTTTTGCACTTTGCTAATATTATTATTTTATTGATGTAGAAAATAACCATTTCCAATGTAAACCGCTTTTAATTATTAACATGACATTAAATAACTTAAAGAAACATTATCTTATACTATACTCACCAATGAAGTTAATTTGGAAATAATATAGGAGCCGATAATTGCAGTTAATATGTATAATATTGAATTTATAGCAAACGAAGCGGTTTTATCTATTGAATTTAAATGTTTTGTATTCTCTCCAACATCACTAAACACAAATAAATAGAAAAACAAACAAATTATATGAGTCAGAAGAAAGTACATTATCGCTATTAAATCACTCCAGAGTCTATTCAGCTGTTGAAACATTTTCCATATTTCAAGATGCTTTTCAATTATGTCATCCACTTTTCTTTTTATATTTACACTTGTGATTTTGATCGAATCCAGTTGTTTTTGTAGTAGTTTAAGACGATTCCATGTTAACCAAGCAAAGAGGAACAGGAGCACAAGTATAAAAATGAGTTATCCATGAGCTAACAAACACCATATTATCATAAATATATTGCTGGAGATAGAAGCTAAAACAGATTTATTTCTAGTTCGAATTTTTGGATAATACGTTATATATAAAACAAATGAAATGCATATACTTGCAAAAAAATATAAAATAAGAAAAAAATAAAGAACTGAACGGAATTTCAAGGATGCGTCTAATTTCGCCATTGTATCCGCTTTTATTTGCTTTCCATTTAAATTTATTTCTTTTAATGATGCTTGTTAAAATAGCAACGAAAGAGAATAACATTAATCGAAGAGCTGATAGGAATATTTTATCGTCTGAAGTACTTGTATTGATAGTTCCACATAACATTCGATTCTCCGGTTATACTTTGGTCACCAAAATTTTTCTTCCTATTTCCTATCTCATTGTACTTAACGAGAAAAAAAGAGTGGTACGAGTGTAAGATACACCCTGTATATGATTCAATTATTATCTTTTATCACTTATTACAAAAAACAAAATTTGTAATTACATAAATATCAGTTGGTTACTCAATAATTTCATATTATAGATTATCGTCTTCATTCTTTGATGAAAATTTTAATATCTTAAATATAATTTAATGATTCACAGATGCTAATCTGAATTATTTTTATTTCCAAGAAAGTTTACAAAGATCAAATAAAAATGCATTTTGAAATAGTTTCATTTGTTCTATAATAAAAATTAATTTTTAAATAAAATTCCATAATGATAATTTCATACAAAAACACATATAACTATTCAATAAAAATTATTAATCAAATCAAAACTTACTAATATAGTGGTACCTCGCAATTCGACATTTGAATTTCGCGGTATGGCGTATGCGCGTACATGGAATTGGATGATATCATTTATTGTCAGTTGTTCTTGGGCTGCTTTGGTGTTTGCCCATATTGTTTGTGTTAATTTTCAATTTTACATTTTTCAGAAAATAAAATACAGTGAAACCTGTTAAAGTTACCACCTCTCGGGACCAACTTGACTGGTCATTTTTCACAGCTGGTCACTATACAGGACTCTGATCTTCCCCTTCCCCAAAAGAAAAAAACACACATTTTATCATACAAATTGAAAATAAAAGCTCCTACAGTTTTTTAAGTTATTGCATACTGGATGCTAAAAATAAAAATTACACATATTAATGAAAATTACATGTTAAAATAAACTCCAGTTTCATTTTGCACTTCATAGCACTCGAAGTACTAAGCTTTTCACTTATTATTACTATGGACATGTCTTGCTGACTCCAAATTTCTCAACTTTGTGTACTGTGGTCCAAGAAATCAATCAGTTCCAATTTTTGTTGTAACCGAGCTTTTTGGGTTTTGACTAAATAGATGGCATTTTTTTCATTGCAGTGAATGAACTGTGAAACAGAGTAATCCAAACTGCAAATTTATATTAATTATAAACCAACTTGTCTAAAGCGATAATGATGACATATAGCATATTATCACCTTCTGATGAACAGTCTTATAGCAAACATATATTGTACTACAGTTATTAATACTAACCTGTATATCTGCATTTACCATAGACAAACCTAAATTAAAATACATATACAGTGGTATTATAATAATTATTTTTTAATATACCGGTTTAACAGGCTATTTTATTATAACAGAAAAATTAATAATGCAATACTAATCCTTAGAATTTCATCTAACAAAAAAATCCTACGGAATATACAGTAATTCTTCCATGAAATTACTTGGTCACTTTAGTAGATTAAAATTTCTTAAAACTATCTATGTGAGGGGTCAATATACACATTAGACAAATGGTCACTATACACAACAAAAATAGCATTACATCCTATGGGAAACAAACCAGTTTTTGAAATTTGGTCCCTTTAGTCAAGTGGGCTGTTTGCCAAGATGTTATTTTAACAGGTTCACTGTATTTGTACATCCTTAATTATTTATTATTTTAGTGAAATGTAAGAATGGGTTCAGAGAGAACTGACCAGAGGAATAATTCCGGAAAGAAGAACACTCGATTGAGCATAGAGAAGAAGAAAGAAATTGCACATAAAATGCAGAAGGATAGAACAATTAAGATGTAACTCAAGAATATGACGTTCCTAGAACAATTGTGGAAATATTTTCTAACAGAGAGAGAGAAGATTAAGGGTGCTAGGATGTCTGTTTAAACAATGAAGATTTTTGACAAAAATCGATCTTTTATCAATGAAGATATGGAAAAGCTGCTTCTCAGTAGATTACAGAATGACAGACGAATATAGATCAAGTACTCAAGCAATGATCTTTAAGAAGGTTAATTTTCGAAGAACTGCAGAGGAAAACTTCAGAATGTACCTGAGATGAGGAATTTAAAGTAAGTCGAGGCTGGCTGGTTTCACAGATTCAAAGGTAGAACAGGATAAAGAAGACTTCATTCCAACATCTAAGGGCTAATCAATTTTGTGTATTATGTATAAAATAGTGTATATTGTAATTTAGTGTGTTATATAATAATAAATTACGTATAGTAAAAAAAATAGTGTATCTCTTTCACCTCCCCGTTAGAGGAAGTGGGGTGGGAGTCTTACAATGAATTAATCTAAATACCATAGTCTTATATGGGGAAAATAGTCCCGATTATATAATAATAAATTACGTATAGTAAAAAAAATAGTGTATTCTTTCACCTCCCCGTTAGAGGAAGTGGGATGGGAGTCTTACAATGAATTAATCTAAATACCATAGTCTTATATGGGGAAAATAGTCCCACTATTCCTCAGTTTCTCAATTCGGCGTTAGTTCGGCGATAGATTGCTGTCTCATTGCAGGTACCAATGCAATATATTTAAGCCACATTTCTACATGCATACCCTAATTTCAAATTATATAAATGAAAATACAGTACTTATTTACGAATAAAAAATGATTATGATTATGATTATTAACGAACGGAAGAATTTCGCACCAGATTGCCAATCAGAGCTGCAAAACTTTCTGAATTAAATTTATCAAGAATTGGCTCTAAGAGTGAAATTAAATTTTCTTCAGTTTTATAAAGCTCTTGCCTTTCACATTCCACCATACTCCATTCTACCAATTTCTCGGCTAATAATGGATTTTGGACATTTCTCTCCATGTACCAAGCAGCTATTTTCATTAAAGAATCGAGATTCATGTTCAAGAAATATCCTGAACGGAGAGACTTCTCTGGATTCTTATTCATGATTCTTTCACATTTTTCTTTTAAATCATTCAATTCCATAAGTTCGGAATATTCGAATATCTGAAAAGTATTTTCGCAGTTAATATTTTGTTCCAGATATTTCACACTTCTATTTTGTAAGTTATTAAGAATATACTTCTTGGCAGCGTAATGCGTATAAAATGCATCGTCGATGTTGTCGAAAATAATTGAATTTGTGTACAAAAACCTAAAATATCAAAATATTTATTAAAAGTTTGTAACATCTGCTACACAGAATTCTAAAATATTAAAATATTTATTAAAAAGTTTGTAACATCTGCTATACAGGATTAAAATTGGGAATAAAGTAAATTCAGAAAATGCACGAATACTTACAACAAAATATTTTGCATTGCTCGGGGAGAAACATCTATAATATTAACCTTATCATTCTCGGATAATGATCCATAAAACATTGCTCGAAATACAGGACTTGCCAAGGCAAAAATTAATTTATGCCCTTTTATAATTTTTTCTTCTTCATTCTCATAAATTATAAACTCTGCATCAATATATAAATCCTTGTTAAAAGCGGATTGAAGTCGCTCTTTGAATGTTTTTAAATTCATCCTCCAATCATTAGAATTTTGAATCTGAAAAATATCATTTAAAATAATTTGCAATTTATAATAATTCTATTATTTTATGAAATTTAACTTACAGTTTCGTTAATCATATCCCGATAAAACTGTTCTTCTTTATGTAAATCTGTAAACATGAGAATTGCCATCAAAAATTTGTAAATAAATTATTGCACTGTTTACTATTTCAAATTTTTTTCTTGATCAGGATTGTAAATAAAACTTGGAATTTGTTTTAAAATTATCTGGGATGTGTCTGTTTTTTCTATGTTAGTATAAAGGTAACAAACTTTTAACTGAAATAGTGTAAATAAGAAATTAATATGTAGAATATGTTAATGTTTTGTTAGAACATTGTTACATATATTTTGTATATTAATGTAATAATATAAAAAATAAATAAATTATATATATAGCAGCATAATATAATTTTCTAATAAATGATAACGATCAGTAATTTAGAATTTAGAACGTCTTTTAATTTTCTAATGTTATAACATTGTTATGCTATGTTA
>AYEL01080148.1:0-18755 GCA_000484575.1 Olivierus martensii
ATGGATTGCAACAAATTTTCCATTCTAAAAATTGAGTCGGGTTTCTAAAAAGTTTGGAAAGCGTTGTTATAGATGCTACCTATGGCTATCCCTTCTAACATCTTTAAATATGTAATTTTTTGAAAAGTAAAACAATTAATTTAATTTCAACATTCAAAGTGTAATTAGAATACAAACAAAAATTCAAAAACTCAGGTAATTAAATATAGCAACGATACAGAGATCCCAGTTCCATGAACGAGTCAAAGTTCAAAATGAGAGTATTTTCGATTAAACACCAACATTTTATTTTACTAAGTTTAAACCAAAGATAAAAATATTTATCCTCGGGTTAAATTTTAATTATTTATCTTTAAATATTCGTGATTAGTCACTATATTTCATCCAAAATAACTGAAATTAATATATAAATAGCTTGGGATAATAAATTCTATTCTACAAAATGAAATTTCAGAGATAATTGGTTATGTGTTTTAAAAAAATCAAATAAATCAATCAGAATAATAAAGAAATGTCAATTTTCTTTTAGAAAGTTCAAGATTTTTAATTAAGTAACTCACTTAAAGTATGATTATTAAACATAAATTGTGGCCAGTATCAGTGGCTGTTCGTGTCTTGAAATTGTGCAGTTGCTGCACTTCCGAAATATACATATCTACATTGTAAATACAATGTATACGTGTTTGGATAAAATATCAAAATCGTGGTAAAATTAAAAAAATTAAACATGAAAAATTATTGTTTATTATCGATAAAATTATACAGTTTAGTATAATTCAAGATTTCATGTCTTTAATTCTAATGTCCAAATATTTAAAGAGACGAGATAAACACGATAAACACTATGAACACGCGACTTTTGGCGAAACTTGCATATAAAAAAAAGTAGAAATGCGTGACGGATAATGCCGAATTATGCTAATAGCTCGTATCCTGTAGGTCACTATGACATTCATATGTTAGCGCTGAGTAGAATATGGCACAACGTAAACTGTCATCCCTCATATGGCCAATTCCAGCAAAAGCGTAGCAACAGAAGTTTCACATGGTATAATACTCGATATTGAGGGAATACACTCTTTTTATTAATTATTAGAAGCTGGTCATCACATTTATTAACATAAATGGGATACATCTGGCCATTTAAAGAAAGTCAATTCGCTATATTATCGATATTATCGAAATTACGTTCGCATCTGCTTGTTTATGGGCCGACTAACCAATATTACGTACGGATGGCATTATTTTTCTAACATAGAGGGAGCCATCCCATGTAAACTGTAAGAACTAGTTCGAGTTGCCCATCTAGAGACTTTGTACTCGACTAAAAGAAAGATTGAAGAAACAATAAGCAGATCGGTTTTCCACAATGGTGA
Organism: Olivierus martensii; assembly: GCA_000484575.1. NCBI lineage: Eukaryota > Metazoa > Arthropoda > Arachnida > Scorpiones > Buthidae > Olivierus > Olivierus martensii. The sequence continues at coordinate 1,377 of AYEL01080148.1, forward strand.
AATTTGACCTATTTTCGGAGAACGACGAATGGAGAAAACGGTGATGGTGAGAAAGAGGAGAACTAGAAGGACAGAATCGAATCACTCGGTTTCTGAAACTTGTGAATGAAAGTAATGTTGTATGTACAGAAGGAAATAAGATGAATGTTTTGGAGAGCAAGGACAGAATCGAATCCCTCGGTTTCTGAAACTTGTGAATGAAAGTAATGTTGTATGTACAGAAGGAAATAAGATGAAAAATAACAAAGAAATCGCTGAAGATCGAAGATCTCGAAAAGAAGAAAAAAAAATATATTTCAATATTAAAAGAAAAGGAGCATTTTCTCATATTTAAGATATTTATCCTCCAACGAAAAGAAGCTCAATTTGTAAACAAAATTTGTTTTTATTGTAAAGATTCTCTCTCACTGGTTTATTTCAATAAATTTATTTTATGGTTTAACAATCATAATTGTCCGGAGTCATTTTGTGTTGGGTGGATCGACGCTTTCCCGTCCTTACTTGCGCAGAACACCACATTCCGCGGTCAGACCAGACCTGTAGTCTCACACAAAACAGTGCCGTGTCTTAGGGACCTTCGCCCTCCTAAGTGCTACAAGATGGATTTTTCCAATTTTTTATACAAAATAAGAGAATTATATATGATTGTCAATGATAAAATTAAATATTACAGGCAAATATAAATAAATGAATAAATTTATTTATATATCGAGAAAAATTGGAGGTATTGCAGTTCCGCAGTGTCTATGCACGAGCTGCCTTTGGCCAGTATATTTTATGTTGAAGTTTATCTCATGACTTATTGTTTAATGTAAATCATTTATTTAATTTTTTTAGCAAATTTTCTTTCTTCATATTTCAAAAGTAATTATCTACGTTAATGTTATGTTATAATCTGACGCAACGATTTACTGTGTAGTTTATATACTGTTTTTAATAGACTAACTATAATTTCTCTATTATTTAGTACACATGATGCCATCTGTTGAATAAAATGTATATAATACGTGTATTCGAAGTACACGCACATCATTGAAGTTACGTATGTTTTTGAATAGCTAAAATCATAATTATGCAGATCGTGATAAACAGAATTTAGAATTAAAATATGAACACGTTTTCAATAAAATACGACAATCAGAAATTCTGAACCTTTCAAACTTATTTATTTATATTTAAAATTTAAACATAAATAAATAAATGAAGTAAACATAAATGAAGTGAAATTGAACTTCGACTGTATTGTTGTCGACTAACTATTTTTAGAGACTGAAAAACTAATTCGAAAAAATGAGCAACTGATACTTAGGACTAAATATACTTTTAATGATATTATTCAAAAATCCCATAATAAAAAACACGGAAGTTTATTTTCCAAAATGTCATTCTGTCCATTTTAAACTTATGAAACAATTTTTTAAAACAAGAATTTATTTTCTCTTAAGAAAATTTAACAAAACCAGTGAAACTAAGAAATCTGCTAAATGTGATAGTAAATCTGTAAACATGAGAATTGCCATCAAAAATTTGTAAATAAATTATTGCACTGTTTACTATTTCAAATTTTTTTCTTGATCAGGATTGTAAATAAAACTTGGAATTTGTTTTAAAATTATCTGGGATGTGTCTGTTTTTTCTATGTTAGTATAAAGGTAACAAACTTTTAACTGAAATAGTGTAAATAAGAAATTAATATGTAGAATATGTTAATGTTTTGTTAGAACATTGTTACATATATTTTGTATATTAATGTAATAATATAAAAAATAAATAAATTATATATATAGCAGCATAATATAATTTTCTAATAAATAAAGTAAACATAAATGAAGTGAAATTGAACTTCGACTGTATTGTTGTCGACTAACCTACAGTTGACATTAGCTGAGAACAGTACAGCCGAAGTTCAATTTTACTTCATTAATAAAGAGGGATTATATCAATCGAGAGAGAATTCCATTTCGAAAAATATGATGAATAAAAGTTAATTTAATTTCCTTCTCATTGAACTTTTTTTTGTTACTTATTTAATTCGTATTCTGTTCTCTATGTAGTTTAGTTAAATATGATTATGTATTTACTGTTAATTTTATTAATATACAAGTAACCGAACTTTAATGTTTTATTTTCTTACATATTTTTGTGAATATATAAATGAGGGTATCATGGGGCGTTGAGCATTCAATTTTTTCTAAAAGTGGGCGGTACACTAGAAAAATTTGAGAAACACTGCGGTAAACAAATATTATTTTTTTCATATGCTGTCTTAAAATTGATAACTGAACGATACAAGAGAGTACAGATTTGACTGAAACTGTGACTAATACCGTAAGTATTATAGCAAACTTTAAGTAAGGTTTGAAGTGCTTGAAAGAATATTGGGAACTTATATATAACTTATGACGAAATACAGCGGGCTGCCGTACAATGCGAGAGATACGTTCCTCGTTATAAAAAATCGCATTATACGAGACACGCACTACCAGACGATTTTATGTAAATTTAAACTTGTCTGTGTTCCAGTACTGATCATATATTGCTAATGAAATATGCATTAGTTTCAAATATGATTTTATTGTGTGCAGTATTAATTAACTTATTTTAAAGGTTTCTTTTAATAAAGGTAAAAACAAAATAGAATAAAGGTAATTAAATTTTAAAAAATATTATATATAAAGTAGAGATCATATATTGCTAATGAAATATGCATTAGTTTCAAATATGATTTTTAATTGTGTGCAGTATTAATTAACTTATTTTAAAGGTTTCTTTTAATAAAAGTAAAAACAAAATAGAATAAAGGTAATTAAATTTTAAAAAATATTATATATAAAGTAGATCCCGTATAGCACGGACTCGGAAAACGCTGATTGGTATAAGGCGCGGTTTCCACTGTACGATTTCGTCCAGCACGACGCCGTCCAGTAGCTTCCGATTTCGGACAGCGAAACGTTTACGCGCTCACATAGGCCGTATAACGGATCCGTAACTTTTAAAACGTCATGTCGAAGTAGCCAATAACGAATGTTGTAAAAATAAACCAATCAAATACGTCGATAGAAAAAGTTTACTTCAAGATGGAGAAAGAGGTTGTTTTATCTATTTCGATCAAATATATGATTTTGATAAATATTATGTTTAATTTAACACTTTTGGAAGGAAGATACAATCATATAGTGATGAGTAGAGGTGGATAATTTACGCTTTGTTATTCTAAATCTAAATATTTTACAAAGCAAGAATGAACACGTGCACAAGACCAATTCGATTAGCTGTACTGTATTCTGTTCATGAACTTACCATCTTGTGTAAGTTAGTCCGTTATTCTATCCCAAGTATTATTTTTTAATATTTTGTCGTGATATTCTTTTCGGGATTTGTGGTAAAGATAAACGTTTTCATCAACCAAATTTATAAGTATTTCGTCGTTTACCACCATGTTTTTCAAAGTTCGTTTACAACAGAGTAGTTTCTTATTGGCTGTCGAATCGGTGACGTCAATCCGTAAGGATTCGTATCCAGCAGAAAGTAGGATAGAGGTCTAGTCGATCCGTTCCGTGATTTTGCTGTCCGTAAACAGGCCGTTGCTAGGATACCGGCTATACGGATCCGTTTTGCTGGACGAAATCGTACAGTGGAAACCGCGCCTAACCCGATCGAAAATTTGTTAAAGTTGTCATCGAAACGAAATAAACATTTTTTGGTTTTTATTACAATCAACGGATATTTTAAGTAACGTTAAAAAAAAAAAATTATCCTGTGCGTTATATGGGACTGTTTATAGCGTTGTAATCGCAATTTTTTTTTTTTTTTGCTTTATACGAATTCGCATTATAGTGAGCCCGTTATACGGAAGCTTATTTTTGTAATACAGTATATAATTTCACACCTTTCTTTTTACAATATTCTTTTTGTAGCGAAAACAATTCAGTTAAAGAGGTAAGAGTTTTTCGTATTCAAATTATTGTAATATAAAATATTTTCACTAGATATTTAAACTTTAAATAAGTTATCAATCCTTATTGACAACCTATTTAAAGACAAGAACTAGTCCTACAGAATATAACTTATTTAAAGATTTTATACTTACGGGATATTATCTGACAGGATGACGCCATACTAATGCAGTTGTCAAATACAAAATATACAAACAATAGAATCAGACTTTGTTCGCTGAGATCAATTTTAAGTAAACAAAACCTTCGATTGATTAGTTTCTCTATTTTATAATATATAATTTTAGTATTTAGTTTTAAGTATATTATGTACTCTCTGGTAATTCTGTTTAATTTTTATTATAATAATAATAATAATATAGGATTTTAATATGATTTTATTTAAAAAGTTATAATATATATATATATATTATCTTTTATAAAGTGGATTTGATAAATCAATAACATATAAATTAAAAAAAAAGCTTTATTTAATTTACATTTATTGATGAAAAATTTGTTAGCATATTAGGAAAAACAAATTTAATTATTATAAACTACTGAATGAAGTCACACTTACTTGTTAGAATGAATGAATTAAAAGAAGCAATAACATTTTATCTATATGAAACATCAACTGGATTAAAAATTTTTAAATTTAAACAAGATTTATAAAATTGAAATATTATATTATATTAAATTTATGGATTTTATATAAGTTAATTTATAAACTGTAAAAATTTATTCCAAAAACATTTACGATATATGATAACTATTGTAGAATCAATTTTGATAAGAGTTATATAGTCTTTACAGCTCTTTTCATAGCTGATTCTACAATGGATCATCCATTCACATTAATTCTACGTAAACCAGAATATAGTTTTTCTATATATAACTCAATAAATTCATATTTATAATTTGCATAAGTTAAACAAAACCGATATCATGAATATTGTAGACAACAATTTCATATTGAATTTGTTAAGAGGAGGTAAATAAATATTAATTAATATGAATGATGGATTGGATACAACTATTGATACGAATTCTTTATTTTATCTATGCAAATATGCACGCAACTTAAATATGTTATTCCATTTATAAATAAATAAATTTATAAGATAGATAATATTCATTTTTATTTATATAATAACATTGCTATTTAAAGCATTATTTCTTCTAAAAATTATTATATTTGTATATTGATGCAGCAATGTTAAATATATAGTTAAGTAATGTATGGTACATATACGTTTGTATGCCTGCATTTTATAAATTCTATTTTAAATAGCCAAAGTAAACCAAATATTTTAAAGTAAGCTTGCTTTATTTATTAATATAATAATTTTTATCTACATAAATAACATTTTACATATAACTTCCTTAGTTTTGGAATGCTTTTATATAACTTTACATCTTTTACTAGTAATTGCTTATTTATTTATTTTCTATTTCTGAACCGTTTATGTTTTTAATTTAATATAAATATTTTAATACAAAATCTAAAAATTTTTTAGAATCTCTTTCTGAATTCTGCTTATTGATTAGGTTAAAACTAAGAATATAAGAATTTCCATTATAGTTTTAAAAAATATAAATGTAATAATCTAAAATTTTGCATTTTGTGAAGTTTTTCATTATTTAGATTTATCAAAGCTTAATTTTGATAATTCATGTGGTTCATCTGGTACCTGTATAAATTTTTAGTTTTTTTGAGATTGAGATTGCACTAAATGCTTACAATATACTGAACAACATAATCAACAATCACTGAAAAATAGAAAGAAAAATCTTTAAAATTTTCTCTGACACCGCTTCAATATTTGAATCCATTGTCCCATCAGAATTGTTCTTTCGTAATTATACAGAAGAGTATTCTGAAATATTAACCAATCCATCAATTCATTCATTTAAACATTTTGAATTCTAAGACGATATAAAAAGATTGGTAAATCTTTTACTTTTTTAATATTATTATCTATCATTTTTGTCACTAGCAGTTGGATCGCTGTGTTCTAAACCATAGGTTTAACTCTTGAAATTCCGAATTCAATTCTTAATCTCACAGCTTCAGATTTTTTCAGGCGAGTTCCAAACAGGAATTGTTTAATTCGATTCATTACAGGTGATGGCGTTAGATTCTTGTAATGAATCTAACGCCATCACCTGTAATGAATCGGCTCACCTATGGCACTGGAATAGCTTCCCTTATAGTACCCTCCAGTTGGAAGTGGCATTAAAACTCACTCTGTAAAAATTCAAATTTTTTATAATTGGAATATCACCTATGTGCCATAAGTGAACCTGAGTGGCTCACCTATGGCACTGGAATAGCTTCCCTCATAGTACCCTCCAGTTGGAAGTGGCATTAAAACTCACTCTGTAAAAATTCAAATTTTTTAATATACAATGAATATAGTCAGGTAGATTGGATGAATTTATTCACTTTCGATTTAATGCTCTTTTTCCTTAGCGGACACTAATCAATAATATTACTGAACGCCCATATCCCTGATGATGTCACATAGTTTCTGTAGAGAGAAACTATGCAACTATTCCAGAGTTAGTCTCTAGAGCAGTGCTGTTCAATCATAATGAACCAGAGGTCCATAGCAGTGTTTACTAAAGATATGGAGGGCCGCAGTTACAAAAAAGGGTGGTGGGCTTTGGTACTATACACTCTATTGTCTCAACAAACGAAACGCAAAAATATAACACTTCTTGGAAACAAATTTTATTTCCAGATTAACAAATCTTATTACAAAATTACATTTACCAGATTGCATGTTACATGTTAACAAAAAGTTATAAAATATAAAAATATATGTATGTGCTTATTCAATGTGATAAATGAGGGTGGGCATCAGCATTTACAAAGGCTGGGATATTTACATTCATTCCTGTAGTAATTAGCCGCAGAATAATGTAAAAGCGAAAAATCTCCAAGGCAGGTTCCGAATCGATTCTTAACTATCTTCATGTTAGAAAATGCACTTTCATACAAATAAGTACTACCAAACACTGATATTAATTTCCGACCAAAACTACAAAAGTTAGGAAAACTTTCGTTAAATAAAGCAGTTTACTTATGTGATTTGTTATGAAAAGTCATTTTCCCACCGCTATTGATATACTCGATTTTCATTTACCTATTACTATTTTACGTTTTTTCTCATTCATTTCACAAATGCAACGAACTCATGTAAAATAAAGCTTTTTCTCACTCATTTCATAAATGCAACGAACTCATGGTAAAATAAAATTAAATTAAAAGGTTAAAATAAAATTAAATTAAACAGTAAAATAAAATTAAAACAGAATCTCACAACTACGGTCAAACAATCACTGAAATGGTGAGTGTTAGAAACCGAACATTTTGAATTATGACCTTTAAAATACGATCATAATTCAAAATTTTAAACTGAAATAATTAAAACTAAAATTGACGTGATTGAAATTCTTATAAAAGTGTGATGTCATTGATAGCTTGTTGATAATTAAATATTTACTAATAATTGAAGAAAATTAATTAATTGAGTTAATATAATTCAATTTTAGGATTCTTTTTATTAATCTCTTTAAAAAAGTAATAAATAAAAGTGAAAAAAAGATTAAAAAGTAGTATTATAGCACAAATCGTGAAAGCCTCGCGGACCGCACAAAATGGCTTGGCTTAGCCGCCTTTTGGACAGCACTGCTCTAGAGAAACTCTAGTAACTCTATAGATACTAGAAATAAACTCTAGAGTTTTTATAGTTTTTCAGATAAATACTCTCGTCCAGCTTAGCCGCGACCATCGACGCAAGTACGCGTGCGCTAACTGAAATCCAACTTAGCCGCGACCATCGACGCAAGTACGCGTGCGCTAACTGAACAAGTCCAGTGACAAAACAGGGATGATAGCTTCGCACATGGATGTTTTGAAACGTAAGATAACTGAAGTGGAATGGAAGTTTATTGTAATGTCCAATGCTAAATGATTAGTTTCAACGTTGGAAATAGTATATTTAACAGAACTTAATATAATATTAATTCAATAATTTTTATCTAATAAAATATAATCATTATATATATCTGGAATCCCTTTCGCGTTTGGATTCATCCACTTTAGCTAGGAGCGGCTTTCGTGAACGGACAATACACAATTTTAAAAATATTTTTTCACTGTAAATACTATATAAATTCGGATTTAATATATTCTGATAATTTAGTTCAAATACAGATAAATTGCCATTTAAAAAGTCGTAAAAGGAACATTAACAAAAATAAATGCAATATTTTTAGTAAGATATATTTATTTGTGATAACCTATATACTGTACGTACATCATATGTGATATTTATAAATATCAGATATTCTATATTTAATTACAAATTTAAATTATACAAAGAATTACATCAAAATTTTATGTTTATATTTCTATAAAGTTCTGCTATAATGTTAACTAGATTAATATAAATCTACCAATATCATTTCGTAAAACAAATCTAAATAATCAAATTAGGAATTAAAAACAAAGATTAATTTTATTAGAAACTAGATTCTTTCTATCAAATTTTCAAGAATTGTAATTTTGATTATTAATAATTAATTTTTTGTAATTCGGTGATTTCATGTTTAAATATAAAAAAAAAGATAATATTCAAATGGTTCGTGATTTTCTCTATTTTGAAATTAGTAACAAAAATATGCTAAATATTTTGAAAAAGATGTATACAATATTTAATCACTATTAAAAGTAATGTAACGGATATTAAGAACATTTACGAGATAAAAAGTATAGAAATTGAATCTATTATGAAATCTGTTGTTCGAGTTCAAATTATTTCCACAAAAAAAACTAAATCTACAAACAGCAAAAAGAATTATTACAAAATGAAAAATTATATTGCATAAGAATAATTGCATTTTTCAGTTCATTTTCTTTGCAATGGATGTTAATTTTTTTCAGTTTTCTCATATCAAAGATAATCAATTGGAATTTCAGTTATCTTACTGATTTTCTAATAATTGATATAATATTTGGACTTTTTTAATAAATTGTAACAGGGCCGCCGAGAGAAATTTTCAGGCCCGTGACAAGTCTGTGGTCCGGGCCCCACTTAAAAAAATGCAACACTTTGGTTTAATAAGAGAAATCATATAAAACATTAAGCATTTATTTAAAAATGGCAAACAATAAATTCAAAATTCTATACATTACATTCTATGTTGTATATGAAACGTTTATTTTGGTACGACTGCTTTAGGTGCTCTGTCGACAGCCTGTGAACTATCTGACACATGATGTGACACTTCAAGCCCGACGGTCGGGCCCTCTTCGATGCCAGGTCCATGACAAAAGTCACGGATGTCACCCCTCTCGGCGGCCCTAAATTGTAAGATCATACTTCAATGGACTTCTATTAAATTATGATCGTTTCATCAAGTTTTCTGAATTTTGATTGTCTACATAATGCAATTAAAAAAACTCTTTCCACAACGATGTACTATTAGATAATGCATTACTTCCTGATTTTGATCTGCACTGGTTTCCTCGTAACAACTTTCTTAGTTCCAGTAGAGACGAAAAAATGGAATAAAGAGACTCAATAATCTAAAAGTAAAAACAGTGAGTATATTTGAATATTGCGATTAAAATATCAAAAATCATGATATTCTTCCATGATTTATTAATGCAATCTTAGAAAAATAACTATGAATCCTAATTATAGATTAGAAATATTCGTTATATATTATTATTATATAATTAACATATTATGAAACACAATAACTCACTCTAATAGGAATATCTTTCCTTATATAAAAAAATTCTCCGACAGAAATTCCGAGAGGCAATCTTCCAAATCTCTTCATGAAATTTAAAATCTGTAAAGGAATTGCTTCACTTTTAGAAATTTTTATAAAAAAATACAAAGATGTAATAAAAATTTACCTTCAGTTTTTGTTCCAAAGTAAGATCTGCTGAAGAAATTTTGTTAATTGATATGAAGTCACCGTATAGCTTTAAATAAAAAAGTATTAAGTTAGAATAATTATAATTTAATTTTAAAATAGGAATATATGTGTATGTATGTATATATATATATATTGAAATTCTTAATTAAATTATTTGTCAAAGTAGGGTAAAGATTAATCTTAAATTCTTTCTTTTAAGACCATCTCCAAATCAATCAAATAAGTTGGTATCAATTAGGAGATGGCAGTATTTTAATCTTTAATACAAAAAAGAAAAACAATATCTTTTATTTCAATATAAAAATTAACTTAAAAAATTAAATTAAACAATATAAAAATTGTAATAAAATCTTTGAAATTAATATTATACGAATATTTAATTGTCTAATTTTTTATTATCTCAAAATATTCTCAATTTTGATTATATCTATCACTAAAGTCCCTATCCTATTCTAAATATATTATCAAATTTTTCCTCTCTTTTATTTCCGAAATTTCGGTATTACAGACACAAATATAGATACTCTATTTTATTTTTATAGATTATTACATAAAATTTGATTTCTTATTGCTAATTTTTGAGTTATTTATTTAACATCGATTGATGAATTATGCATTGGCAAGATAATAGATGGAGTAGAGGATGTCTCAAAAAACCTAATGGTGTTAAATAGATATAATATGAAAATATTAAGAAATAGAATTAAATGAAGAAAATAAACAATTAAGAAAAGAAATACAAAAATACAAATCAAGTATAAATAAATAAATTAGGAGAAATATATCCAAGTACCACAACTTAAGCGAAACGCATAGTTTGGTGTGTGCTACACGAAGGCTTCCACACCGAAAATAGGGCTAATGTGCGCTACACAAGCAGGTACATAACTTAGGAGAGATAAATTACGAAATTAAATTATAAAGGAGATAAAGAAAGAAGAAATAAAAATAAATATAGAAAACTTAGAAATAAATATAAATATAGAAGTATAGAACTGAATGGAAAATATAAAAACAATGAATTAGTGATAGGAAAAAAAATATTAGAATAAGACAAGTCGAGATCAATAGAAAGTAGAAGAGAAATTAAAAGATGATGTCGATGGACTTTGGATCAACATTTGCTAAGTTGAACTTTGTATCGGTTGACTCGATGTCGATGTCTATCCATCGAGCACAGATAGCTGGATGTAGCAGGAAGTGGGTCCAAAGAGTAGACTGACGCTTCCGACTTACTCAGCGCCGATACATAAATTATAAAAATCGTTCTGAAAAATTAAAAAGGAAGTCTGATGCCATTATATATATATATATTTTATGATACAACAAAAAAGTTTTCTATTTGATTTAGGTTTACAGAAAACCTAAAGTTAGTTTAGAAATTTTAGATACTTATTTAAATGAAGTAATAGTTTAAATTATTAAATATTGCTGGAAAGGCGCTGAATTTAATAAGGATACATCTCTGTACAATAACTTATAATGTGATGGGTCATTCTTTTAACCTTCATTTGTTCTGTGCTGTCATCTAGTGATAATTACATTGATATTTTCCTAAATATTAAAGTAAGTTATCATATTATATACAGAAATAAGAGTTTAAAAACGCAGCAATTTTTAAATACAGATACAATTGATTATTAGTCGCGCGTCTTGTTTTCCTGTTCAAGATACAAAAAGCGATTAAATAAAGACATAATTATTGTTATAAAATTAATCATTATACATCAAATTTTATTTCCTCTTTTAAAGCTCTTCAAGTTGTTTTTTTTAACAAAAATAATATTTCTAATTTGCGATATATCATAACAACAACATAAAGCTCATTAAATAATTAAGCAATAAAATTATTAATTTGAAACTTTTTGTAAATTAATTTAACAAATTTTATTTATAAATTTATTAAAAAATTTTGCTATTAATATTTTAAAAAATTTAATTAAAATTTTTAAGTGTATATTTTTATACAGAGAGATAAAAAGAAAAAATAATAATAATAAAACATATTTTGTGAAACCAATAATTCGTTAATTTATTTTGATTTATTTGTATTATTCTATAATTCTTATAAAATCACTATTTCGTAAAAATTGGCAATCGTATTTTGAACTTATTATTTTGTTAAATTATTATGCCATCTAGCATATGTATTTGATAATTTTCATTTAATTAATAGTGTACATATTTTGGGAATTAATTATGGTAAATATACATGCTTGAACTAATCTAGAATATAATATAATGACTCGCAGATAAGTATTAACTTTATAAATTAGCTTTAATATTACGATATAGTCACTTTACAAATGTAACGGACAAAAATGTGATTATTATTGATTTTCAGTAGAATTTTCCTACAAAAATCTTCCGTTTTTTGCGTTTACTTTTTAAAGAAAAATTTCTAATATTTGTATACAAATATAGTTTAGATTTTAGCAAACAGTAATAAATAATTTTTACTGTATAAAGTTTATATAGACTTTTTATACCGATAAAAACTATTGCTGACGATATATACTTGAAACGTTTTTATTTAATGTTCTACTGAACAGATAATAATAACAATTACAAAAACATTTTTTTTTTTTGATTGCTACCAATCGACTTTATTTGATTCCAGGAAGACCAGCAACCTGTCAATTCGTGAGACTTGATAGAACAATCCACTTTTCTGAAAATGAAATTATTTCAAACCACAACATTCTTTCTCATGATGATTGTTTCAATGGGATCATAGTGCATGTTTATTGAGTTTCTGCATTGGCAGTGTACAAAGAAAAAAATTAAAATAAAGCGATATTCTAATCCAAACGTATATTTTTAAAATTAAAACGCGATATAACATTATCTTTTACAAACCCAACATAAAATTTTGGTCATGATGACATAAAATAGATAATTTAACATAATAATTTGGTCACATTGACATAAAATAGATAATTTATGTGTGTGTGTGTGTATATATATATATATATATATATTTATATATATAGAAGTCTACCGTAGATGTTATCACAAGAATTCAGAAGTTCATCCTAGAAATATATATCTTCGATTTAGCATGACAGATCGTAAGAACGTGTTAAGTAGTTTTTCATTATATTTAAACGAATCGTGATATGTATATCAGTTAAATTAATAAACATTAACTTAATTTTTTTCTTTTTGGAATCTGTGTGATCGATCAGTCGCGCTAAATGCAGGCGATTCTGCAAATATATAATACAGATATTTAAAAATAACTGATTAAAAGTCACAGGATAAGTGACTAGTATTCATAGATAGGGGAAGAAACAACGTTTTAAGAAATGTCTTCCCATATCATTGGTTCGATATCACATATAATAAACCATTTGGCGTTGACAGTCTAGAAAGAATAGGCTTTGTTGATATGCAGCGAGAACGCTTGACAAGTGCAGGAGGGACAAGCACACCGTCCCGAACTATATGTCTCTGTCAGGGACACTCCAATATTACCATTACATCAACATAGCCTCCTTTCTGTTCATTAGTCAAGCGATAGTCTTTAGTTTCAGATTATATCACCAGATGGCGCCTTCTTTCGTGTTTTCGGAGGTAAAGGTGGTTCCTTGGGCTTCTTACCAATACCCTTAGGAGGCAACGGAGGTTTCATTCGTGGATCAGGTATTTTGCCCAATTTAATGTCATCATACATGTCGGCATAAAGGAGGTCATCATTGATGTCCGGGCGGAATGGCTGCAAAATACATTTTTTTTAAAATTCATTTATTTTTCAAATAAGCCTACCATTTTATATTATTTTATTCCTACTGTAGATAATTTTAATTTTTCTAGTTTTAGTAGGATTAATATATTTTATTATTCTTTCATTCGTCTTGGATTTACTTACGTGACTTATATCCGTATCTGTCTTTGTCAAATGACAGTTTTGCATATTCTATAACAGGATCTTTTCTATTAGGATCTTTAGAATTGATAGGTGTAAGAGATAAATCTGAATATAATACTGCTGTCGAGTTAGTGGGATGCTGTAATTAATACGTGCAACTCACATTTTAATGTCATAAAAGGTTAGTAGGAGAACTAGTTAACCAAAAAATATATATACATGCACATATAATAACATTAATCAAAATTTGAATACTCACCCCTTTGGTTCGACCAAAAAAGGGCATATTCTCGTACATTGGCTTGCTTTCTGGTTCCGAAAGTCCATTTTCCTTATGATCAGCCGCTTCGATGTTTTGATATAATGTTTCTGGTGCAGCGGATTTGGCGGCACTCGCATCTATAATGCAATATAAGATTTTAAATTAGCGTATCATATTTCTTAAAATATATATATTTATATTCCCTCGAGTTCTTGTCAAAAAGATAAGCAACAAGCTGAACAAACTCGATGTTTTGATATAATGTTTCTGGTGCAGCGGATTTGGCAGCACTCGCATCTATAATGCAATATAAGATATTAAATTAGCGTATCATATTTCTTAAAATATATATATATTTATATTCCCTCGAGTTCTTGTCAAAAAGATAAGCAACAAGCTGAACAAAACCGACCTGCTATCGAACGTAATCTCCTTCTTTTGTCTTCCATTCGTCTTAATGTGGTCACTAAGAGGAGAGTTAGTTTGGTCAATATATGAGTTCTTGATTAGAAACTGATGACTAATTCTATTCTATCTTTCCTTAAGTGATTAGACACGAATGTTATCGGCTCGTTAAAGTTAATTATAAATTTTTACATCGAATTCTTTAACACATGGAAGTTATTGATTAAGAAATGAGGTTATAAGCAGGAAAATGACTGTTTTTATGGAGTTATCCTCGTTAATATTGATAACAGGTAAACTCATAATATATTAATTTCAGCAAAATTAAAGTTTCAACAACAAAATTTAGAATTAAATCATTAGTAATTAGAAATTGAATACCTTTAAAGTTACAGTATGAAAATTTAAAGTGGTAACGGAAAATATCTAGTCAAATGGATTCATTACATTTCAAACACTACATTATTAATAATTCGCAACAAGTAAAATTTTCCTGCTTACTAACCAAACAGTGATCAATTTCATGCCAAACTATAGTTTTTAATTAGTAAAGTTAGGTAATTATTGTTAGAAAGATGTTTAGTACCTGCATTTGTGTTTTTTAGTATGGGACTTCCACCTGTTTGAATCGTAACATGAACTTGTTGCTTTGTCATTCCAGGTTGCAAACGAGAGTCACTGTTAGATTCGTTCAAAAAAAGCATTAATAGTTATCATATCGTTAGTTTAAAAAATTGAGATAAAAAAAAAAATATGTTTTCAAATTTGCTTTATGTCGCGTAATTTTAAATTATTTACGAATAGTTTTGTAAATCTGTATTTTTGAGGTAAGAGTTTGGATCAATTAAAAACGTAAGATTCCATCATAACATGATTTTTTTTCTAGAAAAAAGCTTTTATAAGTATGTTAATAAGATTGGATATTCCGCAGAAATTTATTGTAGTACATGAAAGAGAAAATGTTACACAAGTTAGGAGAATGTCAATAAATATTAAATGAGTTTTAAATTTAATTCTTAATTGGAATTTCGGATTTAAAAATTTTAAGTATAAAATGAAATTTAATAATAAAAATAATAAAAGAGAAAATGTTACACAAATTAGGAGAATGTCAATAAATATTAAATGAGTTTTAAATTTAATTCTGAATTGGAATTTCGGATTTAAAAATTTTAAGTATAAAATGAAATTTAATAATAAAAATAATATAGTTTAAAAAATTGAGATGAAAAAAAAAATATGTTTTCAAATTTGCTTTATGTTGCGTAATTTTAAATAATTTATGAATAGTTTTGTAAATCTGTATTTTTGAGGTAAGAGTTTGGATCAATTAAAAACGTAAGATTCCATCATAACATGATTTTTTTTCTAGAAAAAAGCTTTTATAAGTATGTTAATAAGATTGGATATTCCGCAGAAATTTATTGTAGTACATGAAAGAGAAAATGTTACACAAGTTAGGAGAATGTCAATAAATATTAAATGAGTTTTAAATTTAATTCTTAATTGGAATTTCGGATTTAAAAATTTTAAGTATAAAATGAAATTTAATAATAAAAATAATAATTCAAATTATTTTATTTATTTTGTCACGTTATTCATAATAATTATTAAATTTAATAAACTCAATAATTGATCATTCAAGCGTGTTAGAAATTAATTAAGAAAATTTGAATATCAATTTTTGAATTATTCATATTTTTAATTTGCCCGTTTAATAGAAAAATTTTAAATATTCGTAACAAATTATTTTTAAGTGTAAATTATTATTACTTATTGAATTTAATTTATAAAATAAATATTTTCAGTTATCATATTGAGTGATTAAAAGTTAGAATTTTTTATTTTTTCAACTGTTATTTATTTTCGAAAGCTTCTTTGAAAATTGCACTAGAACAAATTACAGAAAACGTAAATAAAAAACAAAATAATGCAAATAATAAATTATTCGAATGTTTTAAAAATTAATAATAATTTATTTGAATATTATAATAATGCTAATTTTTTAAAATTCATTTTAAAGAATTAATTCTAATTTTAGAAATCTCAATTATTAAATGGATATAATATCGATTTTATTTAGAAAAATTAAAGATGTTAAATAATGTTGCACTACTAAATTTATAAGGAAATTTTTGGAAGCTAAAATAAAATTATAACTTTGCAAAATGTCTGAATAACATGTTTATATTATCATTAACATCATTTTCAATATAATCATCCTGGGAAATAATAAATGAAATATAACAAACGGCAAATATTCCCAACGGAATTAAAGAATCGGATTAAAAATCTTCGCTTGTTACACGATGTCTGTTAATTCTTGTATTAATAATTAATGTTATAAAAGTTTTGGTAAATTAGGAACGACTCCTCTTAAATAAATGTGTTCTCGCATAAAAGTCGTACAATATAACCAAAGTTTATTTATATATGACTTTAATTGTATCATCTGCATATTATAGTTAGCACTGAAGATGGATTGACTAATTTGGGTCAATTGTTGTTGCTAAGATAGAATATTGAAATATTTCCTGACTAAAATTTTATAACTTCTCCTACATCAGTTTTAGTATTATCATTTATAACGTTCAGCCATCTGGAAATAACATTCTTATTATAATCAATACGAATGTTGTATCCAGATGTGTGAATGTTATTTAAATGATATGAATAAATACAGCTTTTATCGAAATATCCTTTTAGTTTCTTCCGAAATTTATGCTTAATCTGATAGTGATGACCTGAAGTTAAGAATTATATGGACATCTCATCTGTTCAATCCTACAGGATTAAAATCATTTCAATGTATTTGAATTTTATTATTGATAAAATGTTATTTCGGAAGAAAGAATAAAATCTAATGTAAAAGATAAATTTTATTCTTAGGGATTCTTTCTTTTCTGAACACTTGTAATTACCTAGAAGGTCTAATTTAAGTTATC
>AYEL01080149.1:0-11390 GCA_000484575.1 Olivierus martensii
AATTACATTATTTAAAAATAATAATAAATACATATATTTAAGTATCAAATTATTAAAGTAAATAATATGGATTAATAATATCTATATAATCTTTCGTAAAATTTAAATTTTAAAGTCTCACGATAAATTCAATATTAAAATTCGGTCTAGTTTCGACTTAAAGAGCCTTTGATCTCTGCACGAATCGAAGATTTTCGACAAGCGTATCCTGCATTTGATTTATATCTCTCGTTCGCATCCAGATGAACTATTATTCATTCAGATCGATTGGGTCACTTAGAGGGAGTTTTCAACACTCTGCTACGAAAATCATTGCAGATCAAAGATCAAAGTTAATTGGATATATGTTATTAAATGCTCACTCTTCATGCTTTGCATCGTAAACATATATACAACAATTAAATTTTAATTTAATGTATATAAATTTTGACATTTTGATTTAATCTAAAATTTATATATCATATTATAAAAGTATTTTGGATTTAAATATTTAAAAAAAAATGCGATTAAATCATAAAATACAATTTTTTTATGAATATATTTAAATAAAAATATTTTTTAATATTAATTGAATTATTTTAAATTTAGCAATTTTATAAAATTAATCAGCATTATTATTACGTAATAATGGTTATTAATGCATATTGATTCTATGCTATTAACCAGTAAGAGAATATGCATCTATCAACATTGTTACGTAATCAATTTATTTGAAATTTATTACGTAACAATATTGATAGAAAATATTGATAAATACTAACAGCATATTCAGAACATTCTTATTGTAAAAACTAACAGATAACTAAAACGACGAAAATGAATATTTTTTATAGGTTATTGTTACGTCATAAACTAATGTTGCGTTGCAGGCGAGTTCTGATTGCTAATTGGTTCGATGATGTTAACCAATAAGAGAATACGAAGCTATCAACATTGTTGCGTAATAAAATTATTTGAAATTGATTACGTAACAATATTGATAGAAAATATTCATAAATAATAACAGCATATTTAATATATTCTTACTATAAAAACTAACACAACTAAAACGACGAAAATGAATATTTTTTATTGCATATTGTTACGTCATAAACTAATGTCACGTTGCAGGCGAGTACTGATTGCTAATTGGTTCTATGATATTAACCAGTAAGTGAATACGCATCTACCTTGTATCAACATTGTTACGTAATCTATTTATTTGAAATCGATTGCGTAACAATATTGATAGATGCATATCTCTTATTGGTTTAAATCATAGAACCAATTAGCAATCAGAACTTGTCTACAACGTAACATTAGCTAATGAAGTAACAATAACTTATAAAAATTTATTTTCGTCGTCGTTTTACTTATCTGTTAGTTTTTACAGTAACAATGAACTGAATACGCTATTATTTTTTATTGTAATTATTTAAGGAATGTAGAAAAATTTTTAAGTAATATGCATTATTTTCGCTTCTTAATGAATATGTTATTTTAATGACGTTATTTATATTAAAAATACTTCCAAGAGGAAAACAATTATATCTGTTTATTGTCTACTTCATTTTCTAACTATGCACAGTTTAAAAGTACTTGAAGGTGAACATAAATAATAATAACTCTCAGCGTATAAAGAAAATTGTGCTAAACACACTACTTAAACGTAAACAATTTAATAGATAAACTTCTTTCAGTTAAACAGTTTTAACTTTCGAGTAAAATTTTAGATTCTGTGTAGAATTGTGGAATAAAAAGTAACACAAAAATCGCATAATTTCCTTTAATAATTTTTTAAAAATGAGATTATATTTAATATAGTGGATCGGGAGAAGTCGCCATACTTTAGCATTTTGACCCTAAAACTCATATTAAATTTGAATATTTTCCTTTCATATTTTTTGTACTTAAACTTACAAGTGTTATCCATATATGACTCTATCAAAATCTTTGATATAGCAATCGGGTAATTTTTTATTATTTTTTAGAAAAGTTACAATTAGTCATCTTACCCCGAATATTCCGGGTAAGATGCCACTTCGCTTTTCATGTTATTCACTTTAATAAATAGCCAAAATGAACTCTTTAATCATCCAACAAACTTCTTGTTCACTATACCATGTATATTTTACTAGAATAAATTATTAAATTCTAATGTGTATAAAATAGTTTTGAATTTTTAGGTTAGGTTAGGTTAATTAGTTTACGCCACCATATCCTCATGGGTTATACTATATCTGGCGGCGGCCACTTGTAGAGCCCATCACAGGCTGGTCAACACCCGTAATGGAGTCAACCGGATGGTTGAAGGATGGGGTTCAACGGGCCGGGGCCGGGGCCGGGCCCGGACCCCCCTGAAAAACTGGTGGTGTGGGACCCGGATTTGAACCCGGATCCTCCAGGGTGGTAAGCCAAAGCTTTACCACGTGGCCATCCGGCCGACTTTGAATTTTTATCGTTTATGTTTTTATATAAAACGATTTTCATGGAAACTTTTTCTAATATATATGTATTAAAATTTCCTATTTATCCATTTGTGAAAAGTTTTTTTCGTATCTTCAGCAATTTGAAGCGACATTTTTTTTTCCAAATTTGGCCATCCACTCTATATTACTGCTTAATTTATTAAATTATAATGTTAGTAAGAATAATATTCAATTAATATCTAGAATATTATACAAAAGTGATCATTATTTACAGAATTAGATATTCCCTGTTTACATGATTAAGTAAATGTTTGTGATTACTGAGAAATTTTAAATGTTTTGAAGTTGATGAAGTTGTAGAATTAAATTTTAATAAATTTAAATCGTAAATATTCATATTTTCTACTTAATCTACAATAATGTTTCTAATTTCAACAAATAAGTTATTATTATTAAATTATATTTTTGAAACTATTCGTTAAGGATCAATTTACAATTGAAACAACATAACAAAGAATAAATTAAATAAATTTGTTCTTTATTACGTAACAATAAATTTTTAAGCTTACAAGTTAGATTAACGGAGATATACACGTCTTGTACAGTTCTATGTTGCGATAATTTTAACAAAATATTAATAGAACTTAATGTCAACATTGTTATGTAATCATTTTAATTTATTTGATTACGCAACAATATTGATAGATGAATATTTTCTTATTGACTTAAATCATAGAACCAATTAACAATCAGTACTCGCCTGTAATGTAACATTAATTTATGACATAACAACAACTTATAAAAAATTTATAGGCTATTGTTATATCATAGACTATTGTTACGCCATTGTCGTCATAAGTTATTGTTACGTCATTGTCATCAAATTTAGAAATTATGCGATTTATGTTAGTTTTTATTCCGTAACTCTTCTATAAGAATTATCAGGAAGATTTGGCTGACTTCTAAGTGAAAAAAAAAAAAAAAAATCATAAGTTATAGTTACGTCATAGTCATCAAATTTAGAAATTATGCGATTTATGTTAGTTTTTATTCCTTAACTATACTATAAGAATTATCAGGAAGATTTGGCTGACTTTTAAGTGAAAAAAAAAAATTGTTATTTCAGTGATATGACTCCACTTCATTTTAATATTGAAGAAAAATTCATTAAAGTAATGGAAATCTAAAGAACTTCAATATGTGATAAAGTTATAGAACAGAAATTTTTCTACAAAGTTTCTTAATATCAGTGTACTTTAGAGTTTGATAAATCTCGTAAAATTGCATTCTGTTAAAGAGTATTTAGCACTGAGAAAGAATTATAAAAATATTTGTTTAAAAAAAATCGTTTAGGACATACCTCAGTGTAGCTTAAGTACCACAAGAGAAAGAATTGGCTGCTAAACAACAAAGATCTAACGAAAAATGTTATCTTGACATAAACGACGTCATTTCCGAAATCCGATAGAAGCTTACTTTAAAAAGCGTTTGTGTGTGGTTCAGTTGAACAGATTTTCTTCAAGTTTGAGATGAAAAGTATTAAGCTGTGGTCTGTAATTGCTCAAACTGCCAAATGTGAGACGATAATACGCATTTTTAATTGATGGAGTTCTGTCTTGTTTTATCGATATATCATTTCTGTTTTACACGTTTAAATATCTTATCAATTAACTACATTTCTCTACTGTGAACCCATTTTATTATTGAATTAAGAAGTTCTGTATATTTGATAATTTCTCTAGTTAACTACACCTTTGTTTTTCTTTACGTAATCAAGCTAATCTCCGGTTTCCTACACGATCAGCAATACGAAATTTATAAAATTATCTAAAGAATGCCAATTTAATGAAGTAATTTTAAGTAAAACTTGTAATATAAAGTTTTCTTTTACAAAAACTTGCTTTGTTAATTAGGATCTTTTCGGATGCATGAGACAAATAACACGATAATGAAGTTTATCACGTCACTGCTGTTCTCATAAAATGATTTTACTGTTTTCTTACATATTTTTTTTTTTTTGTGGAATAAATAAAATTAGTGAAGTACTTTTTTTACATTATGGTGCATTAATCATTCTGCAACGTGTGAAATTAGATCACTGATAGGGTGGAATAAATAAAATTAGTGAAGTACTTTTTTTTACATTATGGTGCATTAATCATTCTGCAACGTGTGAAATTAGATCACTGATAGGTTTTTATCATCATTTTTTTTTTGTTGTATTTATATCGCGATTTTTTTTCTGAGTTAAATCTTAAGAACGATAACATTATTAAAGATATTTGAGGCTAAAAACATTTAATAATTGAGGAAGGAAAAAAAATTATGATTTTCAAGTAATATGACTATAAAAATCGCAATTTAATTTGTAGAGAGATAAAGATGCACTTGATAAAATAAACACTTGTTAAAAACTTTTGTGAAAATTCAAATATGTACGATATAAGAAAAACACTTAGTGATAAACACTCTGTTAAAGAAAAGGTTGGAAATTTATAAATTTTATTAAAAATCTAGCTTAGAAATTTTGGTTATTAAAGAAAGTTTCTGGTGATAGCTACCAGTTTTTAAGCTTCTAGAGTATGAAATAAAATAAAAGTTTGGCCATGCTCCACCTAAACTTCTTTAAAATCCTGATGAACCCTGTGACATATAATTTTTATTATTCAAAAAGTGAATCTCTATTCACTTGAAGGAAGCCTAAAAGGCCATTTACTTGATCTAAACAAGTTTCCAGATAACATGGCCATCCATGAAAGAGAAAAATAAAGGAACGAAATGACAGTTGAAATACTGAGAAAGAAATCACTAAAATGGTTTCAAAACCGCCGTGTATATTCTAATTTTAATTTTAAAAAATATATATCACAATATATATTTATATACTCTATATAAGGCGCCTAGAACCATAAAAAATGCAAAAATTTCACTATTAATAATTTATTCTTGAATTGCCTCTCTTAAAAATCAAATTGCTCTCCTGTGGGGTGTGCATCCCACATTGAAAATCACGGATCTAGAATATTGTTTAAAATCCAGTTTAAACAATATTTAACCTATAACTGAACCTATTATTCTGTTAAAGAAAATAATTATTTTAAAAACTAAAAATTTCATTTTAAAAATATGGTTTATAGTTACCAATAGCGATGACTGGATTATAAACTCAACATGTTGTTAAAAATCCAAAAATATTTTATTTTGGATATATTTACTATTAAAAAAAATCTCATTCAGCAAAATTATCTTGATAAAAATCATAAAAATATGACATGAACGTATGGTTTGCCTTTAAAAAAATTTTATAAACAGACGAACTATTATAAAATGATCTTGAAGAATATTATACCTTCAATTGATTTATAATTAGTGGAAAAACGAGGAAAATGTTTGGTTTATAAGATCAGAATCGTACAAAATATAATATTTTTTTTATTATATTTTGATGAAAGTTGGAAAAGTTTAAAGTAATTAAGCAAATCAATATGCTTTCTTATTCTGTTTGGCCAAGCGAAACTCGCTCTTCTCGCATGTCGAATCTAAAGATCACATCATGCAATGTTTTCCTTTTGATGAATGCTTCACATTTTCTTTTCTGTCAGAAAACATATACAAAATGAGGATAACGTTCATAGAAAAGTTCATAATGGTCTTCATAATATTAAACAATAAGTTAATTTTATATATCGATGAGAAGTTAATACGAAATCTGCTTTACAAATATATATATATATATAAAACCAAAGAGAGAAATTTTCTTTAAAAATAATTTTATCGTTTTTTTGTGCAAACACGTTATAATTTTTCTTACAACTGTAAAAAGATTCGTATGTAAATTCGATTATTTAACATCGGTTCTCGAGTAATAAAAACAGATTTATCAATTTTTTTGAAATAATTATACGCTTTTAGAATGAAATCAATAAAGGAAAAATGTCAAAAAATACATAAATTCATTTTTTTAATCATTTGAATAAGACATTTGGTTGCATAGTTAAAAGTTGCGTGTAGCTAACATGCGATAATTTGTTTCTTAAAGATACTGTCATTCCATATTTTTGTATGAATTCACTTTGTATGTGAGATTAAGAAATGTCAAAATTTCGACATTTTAATATGCTTTCCTCTTCCAATAGATGACGTATTTTTGTTTATTTTCTGTTACTTTTTATAAATATTTAAATTAATGATTTTTGTTTCCTGTTATAACAGGATGAAGACAATTTTCCTTTCGCATGAAAGCTAAAGAAATAATCGACGTAGAAGATGCATCTAGAAACCATCTAAACTTAGAAATTTTTATTAATAGTTTACAGTACATAAATAAATTAAAACATATTCAAATTTCGATTTAATAATTTAATTTTTACAAAATTGTTCTCGAGGAATATACTCGCACTCGTTTGAAGTCTGAAAAATAATTTATGATGGTGCTAAGATTTATTATTTTTATTTCCCTGCTGTTTGTACATCAATTAGAAACAATCAAATTTAGTGCGAAAATGTTTCTGCAACCATCAATCAATTTATTTTCCTCATTGTTTACTTACCACACATGCGATTTCTTCAATATTTTCAATATTAACTCTTTTCCTTCGGAGGAATCCTGTGGTGGATGTCATTATCCTCTTGAACAGCTATTACATCAACAATAGTTTCCTTTAAAATGGCCATCTATCTTGCTTATCTTTTACTATTCTCGTGTCCGAACATAAATCCTCCTTCTTGGCAAACTGCAGGATTGTACTCTTCTATTGCTTCTCATTTTAACTTGATAGCTAATCACTCTTCATACAGTAGAATCATTGATAATGGCTGAAAGGTATAAAATTTCATAAAATTCAAAACTTTGTAAACAGTTAATACGTATTTTAGTTATTCTATCTCATAATTCACTCTTCTCCAAAGAGCTTAAACTTATTATTGCTCCGCTCCACAGTTGTTTAAGATAAAGAAATCGTAGCGAAACGGCATAAAATTTAAATTTTAATAAATATTTTTAAGTGTACTTTTGTATACCAAACTCCATGTTTGCATATAATAAAATTTCAAACAGTCTGGGTTTATTGTAACATTTTGCATTTAATAATTTATGAGATTCAAGCTGCAAACATGCTTGTCATAAATTTATAAAATGTTTCTCAATAATGCGCGAATATATCTTTAATTTATTTTAATTCTGTTATATGTATTAATTAAATTTTTTTTATGTAATCTTTTATATAACACTGAATTAATATATATTTTTTTCCATCTATAATTCACGCATTTTCAATTTTTATTTATAGAATATTTATTGAGCAAACAGTTTATCATATAAATTACTAAATCGAAAAAATAAATTATTAATTTAAATAAATAAAATATCGAGATAATATTAAATTGAATTTAATAAATATTTCGATTTTCTATCTCTAGATGGAAGCACTGTAACAAAAGACATAAAATTTTGTTTTAAAATGCAATTTTACTATCACGTATTAATAAATAAACGAAAATAGTAAAAAAAGATAATTTTATTAACATTTTATGTTTTATATTTTACAAAAAAATAATTATCTAGTACATTCTTTCCAGTATTAAAAATCGATAGATAAATTAATTAATTTTTTTTTTTACATTTTTTCATTTATACAGTGTTTTTATTTGGCATGTTTTAATCTTTAGTAAGACAACGTTATGCTATGTTTTTTGATATCCTGTTACAGTTTTTTAGCAGCGTAATCTTTGTTTACACTAGCTACTCTTCAATCTTTTTTTTTTTTTTCTTTATGAAGCGTATCACTCAGGTTACATTTTCCTCAATTCGTATCAGTCCGGCCTTTTCCTATTTTATCTAATTTTTCTAAAATGTTATCACATAGCTACTATCTCTTCTATTTGACTTAGAAAATATAGGGTAAGTTCCAATCATGTTGGTCATCCATCGTCTGTTGGGATAATGAATCACTCTCAAACTTGCGTGATCTCTACAGCCTTTAGAGAACGGATAAAGCGAGACATTATTCTTGTTCTCAGGAGTCATTCTTATCCAAGAACCTTCATTGCATTTGTATCGTCTGTCATGACGCTCTTATACAAATAAGTATTTATATAGACTTTTATCATCGCGTGTGACTTCTGCCTTTTGTCGTGACTGCAATGCATTTCGGGTTAAACCATTACATATTATTCAAATTTTCATGATGTCTCTCGTCTTTTATCCACGTTTCTCCATATTAAGATAAGAAAATATTTGAATTATTTATTACTTTTTAAAATATGTGATTAATTATATTTAAGGTAATCTGATATGGTTTGAACATAATCATAATTTAATACGTTAGAAGAATATATAGCTGATAATTATCATATTTTAAGAAAATTTAGGATTTTCCCTCTTCTATTCTATATAAATGTGAAAATTTAAGTTTTTTTAAACAAAAATAACTTTATAAATTATTCTATCTTTCATGTAAGACATGTTTTGTAGATATATAAAATGATAAAAATTTCTTACGCCGGCATTTTATAATAGAACACATAAAGACTTTAAAATCAACATATGCATACATTCAGGACCGACTTAAGACCCTTTGAGGCCCATAGGCACAAAAATTTATAAAATTGTTCAATAATTTTAAGCTTGCATTTAGAGCCCTCTATTATTCGGGTCCCCTAGACAGTTGCCTAATCTATCTAACGGATAATTTAGTTCTGTATACACTAGATAAAAAATAACTACATTTTGAAATTTGAATGCTCTGCAAACATTTTGTTCTTAAGATATTTTTCAAACAGCTTGACAGCTAGACAGCTGATAAAAATATCTATATAAAGAAAAGAAAAAAGAAAATAGTTTTAGAGATATCGGTGTTTCAATATTTCGAATGGCCGCCATCTTGAAACTTAGCGATATGTTATTCTCAAAATTAACAGGAATGTATCTCGAGTGATATAGAATGATACATTAAAACATGAATGTACAGTAATATATCCTTCTTGAGATATTTTTGTGGCAGTCAGACAATGCTAACACATGTAACCAATTTTTGTAAAAAATGGTTTAAAAATAGATTAGTTAGAAAATAATATGAAATTTTCACATAGCTAGGAATGTTTGCAAGTGAAATATTTGAAAATTGTCTGAAATTAATTGCAAAATAATCTACAAACGTGCTGTTTTTTGCTCTGCTTTTAAATAACGTAGAATATTGCACCATTGACAAATACGTTGTGAAATATGACGCTGTTGTTGAACTCTCAGCATTTTTACATAAAAACATTTATTATCGGTTAATGAAATCTTTCATGTATAAAATTAAAGTTAGCATTTATCATCACATTTTTGATTTTTTTGTTAAATAAAAATTAAATTATTCTATAACCATTTTAATCTGCATAAGAGTTAAAATTAATTTGTCAAAATTTCGGACTGATTTTATCACTTTAAAAAGTATATTCGATGTTTCGCAGTTTAATTCCCATTATAAATATGTGTGTGTGTGATTATTGATATCATTTCTGCTTCTCTCAAGTACTTGATGACTTAATGTATGTATAACACGAAAGATATTTCAGTTTAACTATCATCCAAGACATAAATTAAGAGAACAGCATTCGTGCATTTATCCTATTTGAGATCATGAAAGTATGGCAGTTAGATGTTAGTTATTTAGTAAACCATATATATCCATTTCACTACAAATTATGTTTTATCACTGGTATCAATTTTTATTATATGCTTGTTATCAAACTTTAAAGAATACAATCACTTTGATTAATACAAAAAAGCAAATATTTATCAAAAAATAAGGATTTTTAAAGTTATAAAACTTATTGACTAAGTTTTTTAATATATTTTCTAGAAGAATGTACAATTGCAAAATTTTCTACAGACGGATGTACAGAATAGTTTGATATTTTCAGTATTTATAATGTACCTAATCATTGCTGAAAGTAGTAATTATATTATTCAAATTTCTCTTTTCGCTTTTAATTTTAAATTGAAAAATTAATTGACTGTATACAATCTCAGCTTATGAATAACTAATTATTTTAAATTCTATCTAAAGTGTTCACAAATAGAAAAATATTTTCTTTATTTTTTATTCTTACAGAGGATTAAATATTATAAGTATTAAATAAATGAAATATTATGTACGGTTACAAGTAGAATGGTTTGCAAATGTTATAAACATCTAAAATATCCTCAAGTACACCTTAAGGGTGTGTGTAGAAAATTATTGCATAAAACTTTAAAGCATCAAACCGAATCAGTCGTATCGATTTTTAACTCTAGTTTTCTAGTAAAATGGCGATCTCTTCTGTTAGTTGACTATTGCTAACTTTCTGAGATGGCACAGAAAGTTAGCAATGTATCTGAATATATTACCATAAAGCAAAAAAATAAAAAATTAAAATCCAGTCACGACTGCTCATCTGCATATATTAAGAGTAAAATGGCAAAGTGTTGAAGAGAAACCATTTGAAGAGATGACAACGTCAACATGTATTATCCTATCAAAATCTATAACAATATTGTTGACCATAAAGATGCATTTTTTGAGATGTAAATCTATATATTATTTATAAAAATATTTTAAATATTTGGAGAAATATATTTCAATAAAATTTATCTCTTTATAGTTAAAAATATACTGTATGTATTTATGTATCAAAATATCATAAAAATTAATTTTTAACTATAAAGAGATTATGTATTTATGTATCAAAATATCATAAAAATTAATTTTTGTATAATTTCTTGAATTATAAAATAAATTTTATTATATTCTGTTTACATAAACTGGAAACAGAAAAAAATTATAGGCTATGTAATATTAATATATTGTAATTTATGAAACTTTACTATCATTTATGTAATTTTTATGACCTAATTTCGTGTAATTTTTCCATATTCTACATGAATTTTTATATAATTTACGAAATTTTACTACTATTTTGTTAGTAAAATATCAATATTTTTATATAAATTTTTTA
>AYEL01080150.1:0-82166 GCA_000484575.1 Olivierus martensii
ATTTTTTATATATTTTTATATCATTAGATGTAAAATTATTTTAAGAAACTGAAAAAAATCTCAACATATTTTTAAGTGATATTATTAGAATTCTTAAAATCAATCACTTTAAATGTAATTTTTTCCTTTGAAAATCAATACAGAAGATCCAAGTAATGTTTTAGATTCAAAAATATTCTGATAACTATTTTTTTTCTAGATCATATTTGTAGTGATTGTAATTTGATTACGAACATGTTTACTTTTTCCTTATAAAAAATATTCCCAACAACTAAAAATTCTATTACATTTTTTTCACTCATAAAATTAAAAAAATATTTTTGTTAGTTTAAAATATATTAAAAAATAAGTTTGATGATTATAATTTTTTAAAATAATTTTATTATAAAAATAAATTTACCTGTTTAGTTTGTCTGATACATTTACTGTTTGTTTGCATTATACATTCTCATCTTTCTAATTTTTACTCCTTATAAAAAAATAAAATAGCAAAGTTTTTCTTTTATTTTGTTCTCTTATATTCTTCTGTCTTTGTTTACTCTATGTGCTCTTCCTTATTTTTTCTTTAAAGTTTTCTTTAATCCCAGTTTTGTTCCCTTTTTCCTTAATTTTGATTTCTTTTCTAACTTTCAATATATAAAAAAAAAAAAAAAAAAAAATTTGTTATAATTCGGTAACTTTCTTTCTTCGTTTAAGTATTTTCTTCCCCTCTAATCTTTGGAATTAAAAAAATTATATTTATTAAACTAACTCAGTTTATTTTAAATTATATTATTTCTGACATTAATTTTTTAACGTCCTCCAAGTAAACATTTCATTATTCTTCGGTAGCTTAACATATAAAACAATTTATTTTTAATTATTCTTCATTATTACGTAATAATTTTATTTTTATTATTTTTTTAACTTAATATATTGTTTATTTTTTAATTATAAATATTTTTTCATAAATAAATATTTTTTTGCATTAAAAAAGATAAAGAAGAAATTTATGTTGCGAGATGTCACATAACATTTTTCCCCCCTGACGTAAATATGATTTATCAAATGTTCTTTATCTATATAAATAAAGGTCATTAGACACAAACACCGTGTTATTGTCCAAGTTATTAAACATACAGGCATAAATATAAATAATTTAAAGAATATAAATTCCACATAACATAAGAAACAACAAAACAAGAACATAATGACCAAAAAAAAAACATCTAATTTTTGCTTATTTTCATTTTTTAACTGCAATTTTGTTTGAATTCTTTTGAAGTTTTCAATTTTATTTCTTGATTTAAATTTTATTAAACAAATAAATAAATAAAAAATACAGTCTCTCCTTTGAAATCAAAGATATTTAATGCCAGTTCGTGAAACATTTCCAGCTTATTGTTCCTCGTCAAGAATAAGCAACATATTAAATTAATTAAGGTATTAATTAATTTATCTGAAGACTTAAAAGTTCATGGAAACTTTCGAATTACACAACATGAAAATTTACAGTTATATTTAATTTATTTGATATTCTGAATTATAAAACCCTCCCCATTCACTACTAATGTCCACTAAGTTTACATCATAGAATTTTAATTATAATAGACAAAGACGATAAAATGTTTCAGTTAAAAATATTTTGATACGATTAAACAAATACTATAATAATAATAATATAAATGATTAAATAGTTATCAAAAATTAATTTCATTTTGAACTCATTAATTTCTGTGATATATAATCAAAGAAGCTACTTATTAACAGAGTAATAATTATCTATAAATAATTAGAGTTTAATGCGATAATGAGTCAATCAGACAACTTAATTAGTATAGTTATAGATCAGTCATGAGTCATAATTAGTAACTTCCAGTTGCATCAATCTAACTTGGTATATTTATAAATATTATTTATTTAATTTGACAATTTATATATAATTTGTTTTTTAAAATAATTTTATTCGCAATTTTGAACTGAATAGCGAATAAATTTGATATTATTCTCTCGAAATGCTTTCCATTTACGTAGGAATATTGATGTAATGGTGCATTGATGTCTATTATAAATAAACCATCTTCTGTTCTGATGTTCAATAAGACTTTCCATGCAACTAACCATTAAAAGTTAGAAAAAAACATTGCTGCTTTCCATTTACGAAGTAATATTGATGTAATGGTGCATTGATGTCTATTATAAATAAACTATCTTCTATTCTGATGTTCAATAAGACTTTCCATGCAACTAACCATTAAAAGTTAGAAAAAAACATTGGATAGAATAATATGAGAGAAGCCTGAGAAACAGAGATAACTTGGTTTTTGTTGTATTATGTCCAACAACTATATGCTGGAAATATCTAGTGAATTATTAGTGTATCAAAAGTATAATATAGCTTAAAGAAAACCATTCTCGAATAGCTTTTTGTCTTTATTACTTTTTTTTTCCTACAAAAACAAAGCAACAAATTCGAATCAGAACAAAAAATAAAGTTAATTTTTATTAAATCTCTTTATGTTACTTTACTATTTATACGAATTTTATTTTAAAATTTATAGAGATGGTATTGGTTTTTTATTAAATTCGAATTGTTCGAAGAAAACCAATGTGATATATAAAATATTTTCTTTGATGATGATAATATTTTTGTAAAATATTGGAGAATTTAAAAAAAAAAAATTAAATATCAGGTTATCCCAAAACTAATGTCGTTTTCTATACTGTTCTTGTTCAAACGTGTCTCAGCTTGTCTAAACATGAATGAAGCTTTCACAATTTTTATTGGAAGAGTGTTATTGATCTAAAAAGAGAATATATACTTAATTAAATTAACAAGTGATTTATCTTTTATATCCTTTTAAAACTTATTGCTAAAAAACGACATTAATTTTGGGATAGCCTGATATTAAAGACATTTTGGAGATGAATTTATTAACTTTTAAATATTTATAAAGAATTTTATCAATATTTCATAATTTTTGTGTTTTTATCGCAGCACGAATGAAGTTATTTAAAAAGTTTGAGTCGTTGATAAACCAGTTCGAAATTTTGCTTGCCAGTATCAAATTTAAAGGCGGTTTTAAGTAACATATGTCTATTTATACTTGAATTATAGCCATAATTTAAATATTTGTTGCAAATTATAAACAACAATAACATTAAAGATACGCTGCTCTTCGATTGTTAGCAATGAATGGCCTACAGGCAGTAAACATACTTTTATCTTCTTCCTCTGATCTAAACATTCTTAACTGATTGGTTACTAAATGTTTTGATAAGATATAAGTTTAATGTTCTAAATATGGAGTTAAGTTAAAATCAATTAACGTGGCTGCAAAATTATTAAATTTATCCAAATTTTATTTTGTGGTTCTTTCGGATAATCGAGAAAGTAACTTAAAGTTTGAGGTTATAGGTTTAAAAAGCGAAATTTATTTCTCGCTACTTACTCTTCATGTGTGGTTACTTGATGCCAATATATGGGAGATCTTTTATCGATGCACGAATTGAAAAAATATTTATTCTACTTTCTACAGTTTGTTTAACTGTAACATGAGTAAAGTTCAAAGTAAAAAATGATAAAATTGCTAAAAGTTTTTTTTTTATTATTATTATTATCTTTAAAATAAATTTCGAAAATATTGGATTCTTATTTATAAAAGAAATAAAAACACAAACTTGAATCGATTCAGAAAGTTTATTTTCTTACAAAATTCTAATGTTTTCATGTTTGAGAATTATTGTGATTCCCTAGACTGAACTTCTGCAAAAGGAAAAAAAAAAAAAAAGTGTAGAGAAGGTTGTTTATCCGATAACGTTTATAATATGCTGAATTGGAAGAATAACATAAGCTCTATGCCTTTGTTTCTTGATTGACAGTTAACTAGGTGATTTAGATCCATATGGAATAGAGATTTCGAGACGACAAGAATCGCTTGTCACGTATTCAAATTTAAAGAGATGCTCAAGTTTTTCTGCTATTATAGATTATAGACGGGGCTGAAATTTATCTGTTGTTGCTTGAGTTATTCTATGCTATCTTTGTCAAAGTAATTCATGCTGAATAAGTTCAGAATAATCTGTAAAGAAAAGAACTTAGATATCTGGGATGATAAACTTTATATATTTTGTGGATCAGAGACGATAGTAAAAAGCACGTCATTCTTCGTGACCTGTCATTATTCTGAAGCACATAGATCTCATATATTTTCTTAACGCGTTATTTAAATGTATGAATTTATCCATTATCGTATTCTTGGAATGATTATTTATTAAAAAAATTATTAATATAAAAGAAGTCATTCAATCAAATCCAAAGAATAATTTTTCTTTAATGCCACTAAAGCAATGTTTATAAATATGTGCAGAGCTGAAGTTTAATTCATTAAAATGAGAAAAATTATTAATTTAACTTAAATTTGAAAATTATATTCGGTGTTTTCCTTCGTGCTCTTTTTGAAATTAATATTTCAACATTTCATTTTACTGAACACACGGATTTATGACAAAAATTTGATTAAATAAAAATGTAAATTCGAATCAATAACTTTAAATCAAAATTTTACTTTATGCCAATAAAATGCAGTATAACATATATTTAATAATAAAACAAAATCAATAATATTCAAAAGTAATAAAACGAAAAATTATATTATAAAATTAAAAAAAAAATAATAATAATAATAAATCAAAATTGTGGATTGATATTAAAAATATTTAATATTAATCAATAAGAGATTATGATGTCTGTATTGTATGATATTGCTGATTACATTCTATGACGTAATAATCAATTACGTAAAAATAGTCTATAAAATGCAAATATTTTTGTAAAAGTTGTATATTTAATTATTTTTGTTTATTTACTTTTATATTAAATTCAGTTTTAAATTGAATTTATAAAACAAATATGCAATAATTGAAAGTCATTGTCATAAAACAATTTTTGTTTATTAATATCAATAAATAACTCGCTTATTTTTCTGGTCTAACTTTATCGTAATTAGCACAGATTATATTTGTAAACTATATTCTAAACAATCGTACTACAATATTAACTTTAATTTTAGATATTTCATTAGATTAAATTAAAATTATTTATCAGTTTGGATCGAATTATTCCACAATAAGAGTTCGACAACTGATGAAAACCATAGCCCGAAAGAATGTTCTTGTTTTGATCTTGTTTATTTGTAATTTGTACTAATTAAACCGAGTTAGTTCATAAAAATAAGCGATTTAATTTATTCTCCAGATAAGAATTTATGTCAATATAATAATGCAATTAAATTTAAATTCACTTATGCACTTATAATTGCATACGCTGAATATCTCAAGTTTGCATGCATCGTCGTTTTGGATTTGAAGAATCCTAACCCCCAAAATTTCAAAATTTGAGTTATAACCATTGATGGAGTATTAAAAAAATCTAAATTTTACATTCCATCAATGGAGTACAAGTAAAATTACTTGTGCAAATAGGTTTGCATGCATCGTCGCTTTGGATTTGAAGAATCCTAACCCTCAAAATTTCAAAATTTGAGTTATAACCATTGATGGAGTATAAAAAAAAAATCTAAATTTTACATTCCATCAATGGAGTACAAGTAAAATTACTTGTGCAAATAATGGCTTAAGCTGTATAACCAATGTAAAATTTAGACTTTTTACACTCCATCAATGGTTATAGCTCAAATTTTAAAATTTTATGGGTTCCCTTCGTGTCCGAAGCGACAAGTTTTGAAATATATAATTCAAATTCTGTTTGAGATATTCAAAGAATATCTTAATAAGTTTGTTCTAATGCTCTCAGATACCATAATTTTCAATTTGGGAAACAATTTTTTTGTGGATATTGAAAAAAAAATCTTTTAAAATGCGAAGAGCTTATAAGATGTTAACGTGTAATAAACAATTTTGAAACATATAGATTGATAAATAAATTTTTAATATTTTTAACATTTTTTTTCTTCCTTTTCTTGTATGTATTTAACTTTTACATTTTGTATCTGAAGAGAAGTATATGCCCAACAATATTATACTTTAAAAAACTAAAAACCCTTATGGTTCTATAGAGCAGATTATTTTCTATTTTACATTAAAAAAGAACCTGCTATTCCTGAATTATATACATCAAAAGATTTAAACATCTTTCTCAAATCATAGTTTTATTATTATAATCTATTCTAGAAAATAGTTAGATAATGTGCCATGGAAGTGTGTTTTATAAATACAATCCTCAGATACCTCTTTATACAAAACTGGTATGTATAATGAAAATGTGTTATCTTGGTTAATTTTTAATAGTTTTAACATTTGTAACTTTTAAATCACATTTTATTTTCATAAAGCCATCTATAGACATATTTTTTATTGTTAGTTATGACAACATTCAAAACAGCAAAATCTGCTATTGAACATCAGAGAGAACATATTAAATCTGTATTACCTGTATTTGAGATTGTTAAATTATATAAATAGTCAATTGTTGGTAAAATTATGTCTCATTATCATGCTGGAATTGTATTCCAGCATGATAATGCATTAAATTATATATAGGCAATACTTCTGCAAGCAGATTAACATTTATGCTACATGGATAACAATTTAAAATAGTTTTAGAGCTTTTGCAATTACAATTAATAAATCAGAGCCAGAGTTTTGACAAAGTTGGAATTTACACTGACAGATATTCATATGTAGCATTATCAAAATGTTGATCAAAGGAAGATATTAAAATTCAGTGTCTAGTAAAAATTATCAAGAATGTTGTGTGAAAAGGAGTTTTGTAAATAAATTTATTTTCATGAAAAATTTAATTATTTTTTCTTATCCTTTTTTTGTACACAATGCCCCTCATAATGAAATAATTACCTAATCCTTTACATATTAAAAGACAAGATTATTTTATCAATATTGCTATAATTTTGAGGCTTAAAAAATTAAAAAGTGAAAATTATTAAATAAAAATTTCATATTTTTACCATTTAGATTAACTTGGAAACAATTAGATGAAAATTCATGTAACTCAAACAATTCCTTTTTTACTTTTTCCAAAACCTAAAAATATATATAGTCTATTGAAATAGTATATAATCAATTAATTTATTATTGATTTAAGTAGTAATAATTTTAAATATTTTATAGTTTGGTCTTTTTAAATCAAAACTATATTATAATTTGAGAATTTCAATAAGTAAAAATGAAATTTTCCATTTATTATAAATTAAAAATGAAATTTTTAATTTATAATAAATGGAAATTTTCATTTTTACTTATTGAATTGAATAGACTTATTGAATGGAATTGTTTTTAGAACTGATATTTATAAAATATTTCTAAATTTAGTAATCATATGATAAGTTTAGTGAAATTATAAAAAATATGATATTAAATCAAACAAGTTATAATATCTGCTTATTTTTAAAATAAATCTTAACAGATATTTTGTTTTTTTAATTCAGAGAGATTTTAATGCTGTGAAATTAAATTTTGTATGAATTCAAGTTAATGATTCATGTTAAATATTGTTTGTTCTCTGTATACAAAAAGCCAAAAGAATAGCAATAAAAACAAAATTTTATTAATTCATTACTATTCTTTTTTGTATATGAAGTCATATCGAAAAAACTCTGCACAGGAAAAGATTTTAAATAGGAATGTTTCCAGCCTTTCATATGGCCATCTTCACCTATATAGTGCAGTATACTGCATAATTAAATATGGTCTTGTGGAAAAATATTATTATTCAAAATTTTTTCCAGCACAAGGCTATTATTTTTTATACCACAAATTTTTCTAACAAAAATATTTTCAGTTAATTATAGTCTTTCTCAATTCTACCAAATCAAAATAAAAATTACTATCCATACTTTAACTGCTTTCACTTCTATTAACTATATTTTAAGTTATGTAATTTTTAAATGTTTAAATACAAACTATTAGAATGTTAGAACATCTAATTTGAATTGAAAAAGCAAGGATGTTCTAGAATAATGTTGTTATTATAGGATTCTCTTGATTTGATTAAGTTAAGTAGTGTGTACCTGAAGAGGGTGCCTATGCATCAAAAACGATCTTATTTAAGTTAATAAAAGAATAAGTTTAATTCTTTACTGCAAACAGTGCTGTATTATTATGACTATAGTCAAAATAAAAATGTTATTAAAAAAATTAGCTCAAATACATATTATTTGAATAAAAGATTTTAATTTGCATTTTTGACCCTTCTTTGAGATCATCATCAGTTCTATGATTATATGTTACATACTAACATTTACCTAAATAGAATGCTAACAACTCCCCATCTACATCCACATAATAAAAATGAATATTTTCTATGATAATTCAGAATGTAAATAAACATCAGAGAGTACCTTATCTAAGTAGAGCTTTGTTTTTCAATAAATATTATAAACATTAAAATTGCAAATATGTCTAAATGCTATATTCCTCTCAATTCCATTTTTAATAGCAGAATTGAAAAAAACAAAATATTTTTTAGGAATAAATATTGCAGATCCTGCCACTATCATAGAAGCACTATATACTTGTACATAGAGAATGCAACAAACTGATTTATATATTTTCGTTCATATTTATGCATTATTCAATATTTAAATGAACTTTAAAAATACTAATATTCTAATACGGATATTGAAATCCTTTATTCACTTATTCTAGAGCAGCGATTCTCAACCTATGATACACATACCACTGGTGATACACGATGCACTTACAAGTGATACATGAAAAATAAACTATTTTTTAAAAATTATATTTAAATAATTTATTAAAATAATATAAAACTAGTATAAAAAACGAAATTGAACACTATCTCCATTATATTGATTACTGCCTTTGTCATAGACAAAAATATCCAGATCCTTGGTCCAGATCACAGATTAGTTGAGACAGATAGGACACTCTCATAGCCTCTATTGTATACAAGAAACGAATGAAGTGCCTCTATGGAGAGTACTTGAAATGAACTCAACTATTAATAAAAATGATGTTTTAATCTGTTGAAAGTTTTAATTATAAAAGTATATTTGTAATAAAACTGCCATAAGATTCGTAGAAACAATAATAACCAACCTTCCACTATCTACAACAAAAGTGAAATGAGTAACGCCCATGGTAACGCCAGGTACTGCCAATAGTGGCAGCACCTTCGAACAAGCAGAGTGTCCCATCTGTATCAACTAATCTGTGGTCCAGATTTATTGCATTCTAAGTCATACGCGATTTTATTGCCATGCTGTACAATTGCCAGCACAATGGATTTTATGCTGTCCTTATAGGTTAGTTTAGAGTTTGCTATAGTGGGAATTGGTACAAGTGCTCAGTCCATGGCATGCAATGTTAAATTACAATTCAAGAACATTGTTTTTAGTTCTTCATACAGCTAAAAAAAGTGCTACAATCACATTTTTTCAACATGAAAATTTGATGTCAACATAGAAGATTTTAAAAATAATACACTTGTAAATAAATGACAAAACCAAAAAACATTGCTTAACTTACTACAATTATAGTCCAGAAGAAGAGCACTTTTAGCAGTGGCATTATTACAGTTTACAGTTTTAATAAAATTTGTTAGTTAATGCCACTGCTAAAAATGCTCTTCTTCTGGACTATAATTACACTTGTAAATTTTCAGATTTGGAGAAACAACGATTTTAAACAAATTGCAGATAAAGCTATTAAATTTTTATTGTCATTTTGCACCAACTATTTATGTGAAAACAGTTTTCAACATTGTTATATTTAAAAATAAATATAGAGCATTGTTATATTTAAAAATAAATATAGAGCAAAATTAATATTTCAGCTTAATTTAAGCTTAAAACTAACATGTAAGTAACATAGAGCCTGATATTAAAAAACTGTTTTTTTGCAAAACAAGCTCAAAGTTCTCATTAATTTTAATTAAAAAGTGTTTGTAATAATTTGATTGTTTTTATGTAATAATTTTGGAAATGCTAATAATAATAATAAACATTTAATTTATTTAAAAACAAAATATCTAACTTTTATTATGGTAATTATGTTTTGGTTACCAAAAACTAAAATAAATATTTTTTATTTGCCTATCTAAATTTTATTTTGATGCTGAAAGTTTTTATACAGAGAAATTTTGATATTCTTTGGGTGGTATACAAATCCAAAAGGTTGAGAACCGCTGTTCTAGAGAGATGATTTGATTGAAATTCTAATGTAATAAAAGTAGCTTTATATAACTGAATATTAGTTTTCTAACAATTAATTGATGATTCTTTATTTTCAAATTTTCTTTTTTAAAAAGAGCCTTGCAGAAGATTGATTTTTTTCTGTAAAGAAAAAATCAATCTTCTGCAAGGCTCCTTTATAAAAAAATTATAATCTTCAATAAAATAAAATTCAATTTAAAAGTTCTAAAACTTTCAAATTGAATTTTATAAAAGGAAAGTGATGGTTTATTTAAATTTACAAAACAAACTCACTGCAGTCTTTCCACTTCCTCTCGGTCCAATAAGTAAAACTGAATTACTTTCTCCCAATTTGACAGATCTACTGATAAGATCTTTTAAGATTCTATTAAATAAATAATGTAAATACAATTAAAGCAATAAATTTTAAGAATAAAAAGTTTTTAAATCTATTTACTTATTTATAGAATATAAACAGTTTATATAATAAATATTATGAACATTAAAATTTTTAGCCATACAAAAAATGATAATTCATTTTGTCTATAAAATATTTAAAATATTTAGCATTCTGATTTAGGTTCTTGAAATATTTTATAGACAAAATTACACATTTATAAAAAGATTGAGCAATGGTTCTCAACCTTTTTATAAATCTGTACCACTAAAACTAAAATTAAAAAATTTCAGCACCATCAATAAAACTATATCTTGTATACAAATAGAAAGTCAAGACAATAATTGTACCACTGATAATGTCTTGCATATCACTGATTGAGAACCACTTTCACAGAGAATTCAAATTTTAAAGGATTTAGTTGTTTAACTAAAATATATAATCCAAATTCACTTTTAAAACCACAAATAATACACAGTTATAAGCTCTCAGTTAAAGTGAAAAACAATTATTTATTGCAGAGTGATTCCATTTTTGTTCTAATTTTATTTTTAAATTGTTCTAGAATTTTATATTTATAACCATTCCATCTTATTTTGTTATAAAGATGTAATATTTGCACTGATGATGGTTTATTAAAACCGAAAGTACTCTGGCAATTAATAATTGTTTTTCACTTTAACTGAGAGCATTATAACTGTGTATTATTTGGTTGTTTATCATCAATATATATGTATTATATACATTATCAATATGTATTAACTGATGTAACAGTTATTTTTAATGTTCTTACATCAAAAATAAATGTTACATCAATTATTCAAAATTTTAAAAAAATTTATAACTTTTAATCTATCATACTAATTTAAATAGTATTTTTTGTAAAAAAAGAATCATCAATATCATTTATAAAACTTAATTATAAATCAAAACAGTTTTAGCTATAAATTTAATCTTGCTAAATTAAACTCCTGGATAAATTAAAAATTTTAATAATTATAAATAGTTTGCATTATATTAATTACGTAAATCACACACTAGCACTCTACGTAGTTTCGGTTATCTAAGCATTTAATACATTAAGAAGTCTTAGTACAAACGTTTTCGGTGCCCTCTCGCACCCTCCTCAAGTACACTATTCTATTGTAACAACATCTTTAAAAACGCATTCTTAGAATGTACACAGTTCTTTTCTAACATTTAAAAACAACAATAATTCAATTGAATCTAACAATAACACATTAAATTTTCAAAAATTCATATTGTGCTACAAGCTTATATATGGAAGCTTTTAATAATTTAAATAATTAAAAATCCCTTTATATAATTAAAATACGCTTTTAAACTTAAAAATTCTCTTTGAAATTAAAAGCCTGCTAATAAATTTATCCGAATTTTTCAAAATAACAGATAACAGATATTTAAAATTTTAATCCCTATTTAATCATTATAGAAACTTCATTTAAAAAAATAAAGAAAACGCAAAAATATTAAAAGCACCAAAACAGACTGGAAAATTTTAATTAAAATTTAAGAAAATTTATTAAAACACTTTAATATTTAAAATAATATAAACAGTATTTAAAACAAAAATTATATTTAGATTTTAAGAAAAAAAATTCAATAGAAAAATTAAATTTAGATATTAAGAAAAAATTCAATAGAAAAATATATTTATAAAGGTGGATTAATTACATATCATGTGGATCTCGTCGCAGATATATTATCGAGAAAAACAAATGATGGCGATAATATTCTATGGGCGTTACTTATGTGTAAATTAAATTTTCAGGAGTGTACGCCTTTTTTTTACTTCACCGATCGTTATATGTATACAATCAGGTATATGTGGTTTTATCAACACTAAGCCACACGCAGACCATAGGCGTGGTTTTATTTGCTACAAATACATCCCATTTTATCAATAAAACAACATTATTTGGTTGATTCACTGTGTAAATCCTCTTTATAAATTTCCTATTTAAATTTAAACCCCCTGCTATATTTTTTCCTCATCTATCATCTAATATCTAAATTATCTGCGCCAAGATAATTTAAGCGCACGATTCGGATAATCTAAATTCATTATTTTCTTCACAATTAACATTCGAAGCGACGTAATGAGACTTTTTTCCTTGATAAATTAATGAAGAACAATTTTCTCGGTTTTAATTAAAAAAGAAAGAAAGAGATGGATTATAGTTTTTCAAATAATTATCTATAAATTAAACGATTTGGTAAATATTCATTTTATCGTCAACGGTGATCATTATAGGTATGAATGTGCTATTAAATACTCTTATTATTTTATAAAAATAGTTTGGAGAGAGCTGCAAGCTGTTTTTCATTTAGATTTAATGAATTTTTAGTGACTTCTTAGTATTTTATAAGTTTCGAACGATATTAGATGGGTGCAGATGGCATTCACACCCATTTATAACCAAATACAAAATGCAGTATCAACCGTGAGTATATTTTTTTTTTCTCTATAAATATACATCTCCACCCAGGACCAGAGAAAAAGTTTCTTCTACCTGGGAAAGAGACGTAAAACCCAATGGAATCAAAAAGTTCCTCTTCTAATCGAACCGAAGAGAGAACTCACGTAGCAACAAAATCAAGACAGATGACTTCTGCCCGTTTTAAAGGTTTTCCTGATTTCCTAAAAAGGAATTTAATGTTTTTTATTGGAAAGGGTTTTCAAGAGATCACTTGATGTCCCGTCTGTGCACAAGATTTCACACTTGGATGTGAACGGGGGTGGAACAGCTACTTTCTTTGCTCTTTCCTATGAATGTATCTTGTCGAAATTTTTGGGATGGGAATTAGG
This sequence comes from Olivierus martensii, assembly GCA_000484575.1. NCBI lineage: Eukaryota > Metazoa > Arthropoda > Arachnida > Scorpiones > Buthidae > Olivierus > Olivierus martensii. Next base: position 13,400 of record AYEL01080150.1, read on the forward strand.
TAGGTTTTTAGTAGGCCTTCGAGGTTCGCGTTTCCTCCTCAAACGAAACCGTCCTCCTTGTCCGTCAATACGGTTTCGATCTGGTCATATACTTTTATATGAGTCTCTAGTTTAACTGGAACCTAGTTTCTTACTGGAAGAGGTCTGTGGAGACAGTTTCAGACTTGTTAGATGAACTTTGTTGAGTGTTTAACTTCGTTTTGTTTTATTTTGGACATTTATTTCGCTTCTTTCACTCTAAATTCTCCATCCAACAGGAAACTTGATTTCCCAAGACTTTTATGCATCTTTCCTTTATAATACCAATTTCTCAAGCTTTTCAAGTGTTTTTTCTTTTCTTCAAATGATACTTTATATGAATTCTTTCATTTTACTTCTACTATCAATTTTTGTTTCGTTGCTACGAGAAATAATGCACTGAATATAAAAAAGAAGAATCTCATATGCTTATTATTTAATGTACTATGCTTAATTATTATCATGCTGTTCTAAGATTATCTAATAAATTAGTCACTGTCAACTGTTGGCACTTTACCATGTAGACAACTTATTTCATTTCCCATATATTTAATTAAATATTTCGTCATCTAAAAGTATAACAAGCTTTATAATAGAATTAAAAGTTACTCTATCTTAAAATCAGAATATGAACAGCATCTTCGAGTATTTAAACAATTGAATTTTCACTGGCTTTTATTTACTTTAATAATAATTAAGATTCAAAGCCGATAATATTAGTCCCTATTAAATATTTAATTAAAATCGTTGATAACGATATTTAAGTTTTCATGATTTTAAACAATAATTAAGATTCCTTTCTTTAATAATAGCTAAATTATTATTAATTATAATTTCTTTAATTAATGTCAGTTGCAATATGATTCTGGTTGAAGTAAAACTTTTGTTTAATAATGATAAAAATTTTATTCTTGATATCAGTTACAATTAATTAACGATGTTAATTGCGTTTAATCATTAATTAGATTCGTGTTTTTATCAAGAATACCTTTTACCGTTATTAAATATTTAAAAATCGAACTTACCAACTTTCGATTAGAAACTTGTCACCATCCGAATCCCGACAGTCGCCCTTATTAGATAAAGTCCCATTAATGATCCTGATAGGATCCTGAACTCCTTTTTGAAACCAGTTCCCCATCCAATGTTCTGGAAATTGGCAACCATCTAGAGAAAGAAGAAAAAAAATTAACAAAAAATATAATACCAAAACCATTTGATTAATAAATTTGCAAGATATCCTGAGTTTTGGGAATTCATAGAAAACGGGATTTTAGAGAGAGTTAATAAAACATGACGCTTGATGATGTGTAATGGTAGGGTTGTTTCTGGCATAGAAAACTTTGCTAAGTAATTTCATTGATATACTAGAAAAGAAAAAAGTGCGATAATGGTTGGGTAGAAAGGAATATTTTTGAAAATGTGTTCCATATCGACATCACACATTAAAATAGAAGGCGTTGACGACATTGTCAGAAGAATATGATCTCACCTGTGATGATGTTTATAAACTTTCATTTTCTGAATGGAAATGAAAAAGTGCAGATCATTTTTAATATTAATATGTCGATAAATTTTTTATCTGGCTAGATTTGATTTACTGTAATGTACAAACTTTTTTATTTCGGTTTTGATTTAAATGACAATTTAAAAAAAATCAATGTTTCGTGATTACAAATCGAAAAAATTTTGCAATCAGAATTAGAAGCATTCTGTTTATTTTATTTATTTTTACGTATTTGTTTTTGTGGATATAAAGAATCCAAAAAAAATGTGAATGTATGCAATGTGTGACTGATTTTTTAATCTTGATTAAATATTTTTGAAGACGGAACTCTTTAGATTTGCATAATTGCACTTAATCATGTCAATTACGTCGTTGAAATTTTCGCATCTCTAAAATCTACCCATCCCCTCTTTCCTCCACAACAAGAAGAGTCCATTTACTTCTCCGTAACTGTGCTGGGAATTTCCAGACTGTGTAATCCATACTACTTCCTCTTATGCTACCCCTATGAACGATGTTCGGATCTTTCTGCAACCTACTGTACTTATATAATTTCACATTCAATCTTGGCAGTCAGAGTTACTTTATAATGTTCAATAAACAAAAAATAAGCTATATTGAACATTGTTGAGAAATTAGAATATTTGTTACATATTTAGAAGGACTATTTGACTGGCATTGTTGCTTATTTTGTTAAATAATCAACAGTAAGTATTTCTAAATTATAGCAAATATTCTAATTTTTTAAATAGAGATTAAATTATAGTTTAGTCATTAAAAAGACAGACACTTTATTCCAAATTAAATTAAATTATTAAAATATTATAGTCAATTCTAAATAACTAAACACATAATATAGGAATATACCAAGCAATATGCAAAATAAAAAGTATAGATTAATATGTTCTCCAATGATAATTTAAGGATCATCCTCAAATTAGATTTAGAATACATATAAAAAATGGAAAATACCAAATAGAAATTGTACTCATCTTATTTTTTTGCATTCTATACATATTTGAATAGGTGTATTATTGCTATGTATAATGTTTTATTTTACTATAATGTTTGAAATTTATTTTAAATCAGTAAAAAATTTTTTGGAGAAATTAACAAAAGCATTCAAAAATTTTTGTTAGATCTGTAAATTTTGTAAGAATTAATCATGTTTTGAGTAAAATGATTTTTTCATGTATTATGGCAAAAAATAAATGCTTATTTTATAGAATACTTAAGTTAAATGAAATCATTAAAAAATAGCTCAAAAATTGCATAACAAGTTTACAGTTATATAAAAGCTAAAGAATGAAAAGAAATATTTCACAAATCTTTATGGTGAAATTATTGCATTATATTTTTAGTGAAGCAATGCAGTGTTTGGAATTTTTTTTTTAATTAATATATATTTTAGAATACTTCAAACAGTTCAATTGGCATGTTATCAAAAAATAATTTAGTAACTTCCAGAAATGTTTTTGGTCTCTATATAGCCCTCTTCAACTTATATTATAAAATTTAATTTCTAGCAAAGCATATATCCTATTTTATAACATAAAAATTTGAATTACACCACATACATTACATAATATGAACATTAACTATCAATTCATGGTTTAGAAATTTATTCTTATATGATAACATATTACTGTAATAACTTATTATTTTTTGATAGCAATTAATTTAAAATTTACATTAATTCAAAGTAAACTAGTCTCCAGATCAAAGTATACTATATTTAATTATCATGATGGTGGATAATTCAAAATATGATTAATTTTTAATTTGAAGCTAAATTTTATCTCAATAGTAATCTAAAATCTGCTCTATTCAAAATTATTTTGTGATAAATTGGATATTAACTGAAGATTTGAGATAAAGTTACTGCTAGTCTACTAGATAGCTAAGTGATAGGATACATATTGATTTAATAATCAAACAGTACTGTGATTTGAATTGATTTCTCAAAAACAAGATATAGTTTATTCCATTATTCCTCTTCCAAAAGTGATGATTACATATAAGAATTTGATTTTAATATCCTACTTTGAATAAACCATAAACTTTTTCTGCAAAATCATTAATTCGTTTTAATATATTTTGATACATTATCTTTCTATGGGATTGAAAAATAGCTCCTTTTCATTATTTGATAATTCAATCTGATTCAAATATTTGATTATTTATTGATATACAATCAACAAATAGATATAGCTCATATTCTGAAAGAATTATCATGATTACAATAAAATACAGCAATACCTCGCATAGTCCGGTTAATTGGTTCCTCTTTCTTACCAGACTAATTGAAACCGGAATATTCGAGGTACGTAACCTATGGGAAAAATTATAATTGGTTCCAAGAATTTTCGATTTGCTCCATAATATATATTTTTAAATCGTAAATTCTTACATTAATAATTATTTGATACGCATTAAACATTAAAATCTTTTATAAAGATTTATAATAGACAGAAGGGCAGAAAGTAGATCCGAGCCCATAAAGACGAATAGGTAAAAAGGGCTCACCCAGCAGATGAACGCATTCGCTTTCTCCAGGTCGGCCGCTCGGTGCCATTACAAACCCAGAGTGGTGCTCTGCATAAAGGCGGATTCCACTTGAACTGGGGCCAGTATTCATTCCCATTCAATGACTCAATTAAACGTTTGCGGTAAACAACTGACGACATTGCACTTAGAGGCAGGCACTATAACAAATGTTGTTCAGATAAATTTGGCAACATTGAAGCAACCGCCTGCTTGTCTCAGCTCGTCATAGTGGCTATTCGAGTCATATATAGGTAGTAAGTAGCAAGCATGCTTACATTTCATATTTATTCTAAAAAAATAAAGTAAATTAAAAATTTTTATTAACAATTACAATCCGGACTATAGTGAAACCCAGACTATTTGAAACCATACTATGCAAGGTATTGCTGTATTCAAAAATTTTGTGATCATTTAGAAATTTAATTTTTAATTTTGTATTAATTTATAATCAAAACTGTAGACATAAAAGTGAATGTAGAAAATTACCACAAGTTATTTTGCTAAATAAAGTATAGTGTGTAGAAAGGCTCTACATTTTATTTAGAAACATATTTTGAAATGTTTAAATGAGAATCCACTATACTCAATGTTGGAGTTAGGTTTCTGAAAATTGTGATATTAACTGAAACAAAAAAACCGTATTGATCAACTTATAAATTTTCCAAAGAATGAGTTCTATATTCAGTCCTAAATCCTTTGAATGGAAAGCTAAAATATTTGCATTCTATCAATCTGGTTAGAATTTTTATTTTGAATAATTAATTTAAACTATAGCTCATTCATTAAATAATAGATGAAAATATCTTAGTTCAAATTAAATTAAATTATTAAAATATAGTAAATTTCAGTGTATCCCTAACTTGGGATTCCAAGCTTGTTTTATCATTTTTGTTTAATTTTAAAATTATAATGATTTTATTTTGAATTTATTTTGATTTTTTACAAATATTCTAAAATTTTATACTTAACAATTATCAAAATACTTTGAAATAAGTTTCCATTCAAAAAATCAGTATAAACAGATAACATACTAACTTTTCTCAAATCAGGTAGTCCTTAACTTATGATATGGTTTGATTTGAACCCTATTATTGTCAGTAAGAAATGTCTCAAATTTATGGATTGCCCATTACCAATATTTATTATTACACTCCAATTTATTGTAATAAAATTGATAAATACAAGAACCAAACACAAAAAATCCCTGAAAAAAGGTCTGATATACAAAACATGCTTTTTTTGTATATCAGACCTTTATTCAGGGATTCACACCCTTTGTCAATTGTATTGACAATCATAGAATTTATCAATGATGTTTCCTTCATAAGTACGAGTGGTCATAAATTGAGGAGGTTGTAGATTGAGGACTATCTGTACTTTTTTATTCAAAGGCTTCATGTATTTGGATTAGTATAAGAATCAAAGATTGCTTAAATATTGAAATATAACTTTTTTTGAGATTTTTTTCAGCTAAATAATATTGTTTGATAAATTTTATATTTTGAAATTATTTTAGTGGAATTATCCAGTTTTGATGCTTTCTTGGAAATTTGGGCCAGCATTAGCTACAGGAAATACTGTAATTCTTAAACCAGCAGAGCAAACACCTTTGACAGCTCTTTATTGTGCTCATTTATTCAAAGAAGCTGGCTTTCCTCCAGGAGTTATAAACATATTACCAGGTTTTGGTCCAACAGCTGGTGGAAATATTGCTAAACATCCAGATATCGATAAAGTTGCTTTCACTGGATCAACAGAGGTATTTAATAATTTATATAAATTCAGATATATCAATATGAAGCAAATTAAAATATCTAAGAAAAATTTATTGCTAAGTTAAATATAAGACACATTATCATCAGTCAGTAGAAAGATTCTCTTTATTTCTAATTACACACATATACATTCTTGTGTGTGTAGTTTGATAAATTTTTCCAATTTTTTCTAGGGTAATCTTCAGAAAATTCTTTTAAATAAACATTTTTTAGTTCATATATTGAATATATGAGAATAATTGAGGAAAAAAATAATTGTACAAATAATATAAAAATCATAATATATATATCATTTTGACATTGATCATAACTATAAAAATTTTTATTTTCAATAAATCAGTGCTGCAATAAATAAATAAATATAGTTAATGCTAGACTTACAACATGATTTGATTTTAAATTGTAAATATATTTATCAATTGTCTGTTAAACATTATTTATTAAAAGATTGTATTAAATTTGTAAATAGGAGAGTTTATTAAATATAATAAACAGTATAGGATTGGAGTTGTCTAAACTTTATGATTTAACTGCTGAATAGAGGCAGTTAAATTGGGATTTCTGGCATCAAGTGTGATAATTTACTGCATTCACCAATATATTTTTATTAATAATGATTGAATAAATGTGAATAAGTAGTATTCAGAAACCAGAGCAATGTTGAAAGTTGTTAAGAATGCTATTTAATAAATATTAATATATATAAATATTAATATATGGATATTTGTTTTATTTTAAGAAATTAAAACACAAATATCCATATATATATATAGATAAATGAGCATTAAAGTAAAAATATTAGTATTAACACTTACACTTTGATCAAGAAAATCAACAAAATACCTTTAACAAAAATTTTTATAGCCTAACTTGAAAAGAGGGCTCCTGCATGATTGTAAACAATACTTATGAAAGAGAGGATTCAATCTTTCTTTGTCTTTTGGTTTCTTTTGTTTTTTTTGTTAAATATTCTTAAAAGTTTAGATAGAACAGTTGCAATACTAAATGGGAGAGTATATATCTGCACACAATCAAGGAAATACAAAAGTTCTAACACAACTTTACAAAACAACTGATACAACACCAAAACTGAAACAAGACTATTGTCAAGATTTGTTTTCTCTGTCCTCTTGATTTTGTATCAATTCCATGACATTGAAGAAGGGATTTAATTGGTTCTCTGATATCATTCACTCAATTTGATATTTTCCTTTGATTGGGATTGACAGTAGAGACTATCAATTTGATGCTTATGTTTTGTTTTTCAGAGACCTTGCTGATTTAGTCTTTTCTCCTATCAGGTATATATCGTCTTTCTCTATAAGATATTTCCCATAACCTTCAATTACCCATGGTTTTTCCTTCATTCAGTATTCGAATTATGATCATGCTTCTTTTGATTCCTGGCTTATCTGCAAATAACGTTTTTCCATTTGGAGCCCACCCATAGTTATGAAAGTATTAAGTAAACTATAATGTTCAAATTTCTTAATTCTATACAGAAAGCCATTCAAAAAGTAAATATAAAATCTGATTGTTTCATTAGCTTTTTCAGTTAATTTAAAGCATTATATATAATGCTTTTAATAATAATATAGCATTTTTATAATGCTTTTATATTAAGCATTATATAAATAATTTCTTCAAAGAAAGTTTACCATCTACTAGAGAACTGCCTGGAATCTAAACGTTAAGGTTCAATATTTTCAACAGCACTAACCAGCAGTCAAGAAATAACAAGTTTTATTAGTTTAACATAGTAAACATAAGAACGTTTTCGGTATATTTCTTTATACCATCCTCAGTTACATGCGTTTTAGAATACAAGAGTTTTTTCAAACAAACATTCTAAAATACAGATTTGAAAAATCAATAAAGCCTAAGAGCATTTCAAGAAAAATACAGTATGGCAAATATACTATTTAACAAAATATTACGTATTAAAATATGGCTTAAAAATTTTTTATTAATTAAAAAATTACAATGTTTTATTAATTAACATTGTAATTTTTAAGCCATATTTTAATACGTAATATTTTGTTAGTTAGAAGCATTCTGTTTATTTTATTTACTTTTACGTATTTGTTTTTGTGGATATAAAGAATCCAAAAAAATGTGAATGTATGTAATGTGTGACTGATTTTTTAATCTTGATTAAATATTTTTGAAGACGGAACTCTTTAGATCTGATTATTTAAAGAATCTTAAAAATAAAAATAAAATATATATATTTCTATCCTAAATTTTTGTAAGATCTTATTAAATTCCAGAAGAACTACCTGTTCTGATTAGAAAAATTTCTCTGAGTTATTCAATTTCATGAGAAAATAGTTTTCGTTATCAATTATAGAGATACTTCTCATAGAATTAGTGATTAACAGTAAAGAAGGAATAGTATGAGACAAACTTTATTTTTTTAATAGTTTTTAAAACAATTTTTATCTTATTTTATTATTCTTAAAATCATTTTTATCTCTATTGCAGTTGTTTTGTTTGACTATAAATAATTACAATTAAAAAGAATAATATTTTGTGATGTTAATAATACATATTATTTCATATTTTTAAAGCCTATATATACTAATGTATTAAATGTATGCAGGTCAATATTGGATGAGGTGATGATGAAAGTTGTTATTAACAGATGTACCCCGTCCTTTCAAAAGTATCAGTCTATTAAGAGATTGTAGCTAACTTTGTAAGCTTATCATTTGCATTTAAATTATCTTTTAGTCCATCATTATACAACCCATTTATAAATGTGTGGGTTCGTATACATTTAAAAGCCAATCAACGCATTTAATTTGTATGTTTGAATAGGATGAAAAGGAAGAAAATGAGAAGGTAAGAGAACAAGAGTATAAGTTATCAAAGATCCAGATATAAATTAAGAGACGGTTACAGGGGGTAAAAAATGTTTTCAAACATTTTGGTGAAAGAATGGCGTAGATTTGACGAATATTTATATATAAAAAGATATGTTTATGCAGTATATATGAACGAAAGAAAAATAAGAAACTGGTAATGTAAAATTTTTATAGTAAGAATATACCCATGCAGTTTTAAGAGATGTGGAATAGATGATATAAAATGCAAAACTTTAAGAGATATTTGGAAACAAAAAGTATTTTATGGATGAATATGATAATTTTTCTCTTATGTATTTTTATAATTTAATTTAAACAAATAATTACATTTTTTAGGTTAAGAATTCTGTCTGCTTAATATGAAAGATGTGTCTAGTAAAAAAGCAAAAAAATATAAATATAAATTATATCTTTTAATATGGCAAGTACAACTAGTTTGAGAAATGGAGTGGGTAAAGAGGAAAACTTCCATATTGCACGGCTGAACAGTCACGAAGTCGAAACAACTCTACAAAGAAAGCATTTCGATGGCTATCATGAGAGTTAGTTGTTTTTTCTCTCTTCGTAGTTCGGCTTTCGAGCTTCCTGGACAGCTCACAACGAAAATAAATCCCTCTTTCGTTTAAAGCGAGATGGCGATCGAGAAGAAAGAAGATTGTCCAGGTAGAGTATACAATAGACTGTATCTCCGGCGTGCAGGTTTTATCTACCTGGAGTGGACCACTTAGATTGGAAGAAAAATCACTGTCGGAGAAAGTTTACACAACACACCAGGGAATTTCACAAAAGCCTTAGAACAATGGACAGCAAACACTTGAAGTTGGATGAAACCTAATGCCTAGACTTCCAATCGAAACATAGATTTTCTCAGGGTGCGAATGTTACAGAAGTGCAAGAACCGGAGGAAACGACTTTAAAATGAGGCTAGTGAGCGATTTTAGGAATTCCACAGGGAAACAGTATCCCAGATTTGGAAAGATCATAAATCAGCAGCACGTTTCTGCAAAGGTATAGATTTTCAGAATTGGCGGGGTTCAAGTTGTTTTATAAATGTTTCACAGTATTTAATTGGTTACCTAGAGACGATGGAAATATAGTTTAGGGCGTGGTTATTCTGAGTACAACCCACAAATTAGGCGTGGTTGGAACCCGAATGCAGTATGTTTAATGAAAGTGGGAGGTATCTGAGGTCATTACACTCTGTGGACTTATAATAGGCAACTGGCCTTTAGGTCTAAAAGTTTGTCGCGAACACGATAGATCGATGAGACTTGATCGAACTTCAAACCTTCACAATTATCAATGTTGTCAGAAGTATCGATCGCATAACTATTTAACTATCAGCCTATCTATCAATATTCAATTTTGCTGTTGCATGTTAGAAAATTTTCTAAGTTTAATATTTTTTAGCGTAATTATTGTATATTTATAATATTCTCTACTATAATACAAGTAAACTCTTATGTGGCTACCCTTATCTTCGAATTAAGGTTTTATTTACTTTATATCTATATAATAGGCGGATTAATGTGGTTGCTATATTGCCGAAAGTCTATTTCGGAATGGACTAATCCTATTTCTAAAGAACGTATCGTCCACCTAGTAATTTGTTCCCATGAGGTACCATTATAATAAAAAAATCTACTTTTAAATTGTTAAATAAATATCATTTGTTGCTTGGTAGCGAAGTCAAGCCTGTGCTGACCATTTGAGATACAACACTCGACTTTTGGGATTCGAATGGTTTTATCGAACAACCAACGTGGGAATATGGACAACGAGAATTGTTGACGCGATGGAATTATGTGTTTTCCCTAGTCTCGTGAGAAAAACATATCTAAACTTCCTTCTGCCTAAGGAGATTTTAGTTCATCCCTCAACTTCAGAAATTTTCTTCACTGAGAAAATATATAGAGTATTTACCTCTCTCTCGTTTAACCGCACTATCGATATTTTTATTTTTATTTTTATTTTTTTTTTCTATATTTTTCAAAGAAAATCATTTACTATGTTGTATCTGTTGCTACAAAACTTCAATTCTGTAGCAACAAAATTAATTAAACCAAAATACCAATTTAAACGCATTTAACTGCGTTATATTAAAGATTTTTGTAAAAATATTTAATAAATTGGATTTGAATAATTTTTATTTTTATTTTTTGCAGATTTAATTTTTTAAAAAAATTTTAATATTAAATTTTTCGAATTCAATTACTTTCTCTATTTGAATTTTAAGGCTTACAGAAAAATAAAGAAAGAATAAAGTTTTAAATCTTGAAAGTTTCCAGAAAGTTGCAAATCTTGAATTTTTTTATGAGGGATTCCACGAATATAGAAAAATATTTTTAAAAGTTAAGGGCTCAGTAGGTATAGTAGATCTGTTTAGAACTATCAAACGTGCTGCATAGCATATCTACAGCTAGCAGGCAAACATTAAATGTTTGTAATCAGACGAAAGAAATCGCATGCAGAATACAAGCTGCCTTAAGCAAAGCAGAAAAGAGGTGAGTAAAAGACCTGTGGAGTTCTCTGCCTTATCTCGTAGCAGCAATAATCCTTCAGAGACACAGAATCACTGAAGCTATGGATAAAAGAAAGCCTTCTTCTCCCGATTCTCCAATAAAGGTACAAAACCGGAACGCTACGTTAAAAAAAGGAAAAAAAGCAAAGGTTTTAAAAACGAGCTTGGAAGGGAAAGGGATAGGGGAGAAAAGAAACTATCTGGAAAACTGCCAGTGGACAATTAAAAGGAGAATAAAAAAAAGCTTCTTGTGCCGGGTAGTTTTTCAATGACACCTTTAGCAAGAAAAAGAAGAATGGTAAGCGAGTGCAGCTCTTGTACTGAGAAGGTATTAAGCTTGTGCCAGGAGACAGATACCATTGGGTTTGAGAGTGAATTAGGTGAGAATGAGATTAAATAAGAAAGGCTAGTTCTAAGAAGCATGACTAAACTCTGAAGATATGTTTTAACAGTTGTTTAGCTTTTTTTTCCCAAAAATGACTGCGACTGCTGTTGATAATTAAATTACTTTTGCATAATCAAAATGATTTAAAAGTATTATTATAATTATTATCTATGATGGACATGCAAAACTGTTCAACATAATAAAAGTCTTCAATTAAAACAAATTATTTAAATTTAATAAAATTGTATATATATTTAACTTTATATAGAATGATCGAATCTTTAAAAACAATAAATTCTGAAAATAGTTAACTTGATATTGAAATAATCGTGTTTATAGAAGATGAAAGCACAAAATCTAAATCCTTGATGAAAAATCTTTGATGAAAAAAATTCTCTATAAGAAATAAAAGCATTCAGTATTCACAATACATAAGAAATGGCCTCACATTTACTCCTTCATAGAAGAGACGTTTAGTCTCACTTACTCTTTTGTGATTTGCTCCTCTTTTTTTCTTTTCTCGTTCCTTTTTTGTTCCAAATCCTATTATTGGACACTTCTCGCATTGTTTGTTATCTATTGAGTTTCCTCCCTTCCGTGACCCGGCTAGAATCTATATGCTGACCACATCTGGAGAAATATTGCATCAATCCAAGATATCTGAACCATGATAATCTCTTCTAAATACAGTCTTGCTTATAAAGCAGAGACAGTTTTAATAAGCAGCACTTCCTTTCCATTATATCAATCGGTTCTTTAATACTCTCATTTTATTCCTATTTGGGAATTTCCATCAGGTAGTTAGTTTAACATATATAATTTCGTTATTTCGAATTTTTGTTGCTTAAATATCAATAAATATAATCCTGTATACATTTTTTAATACTCTATATAATTTTGTGCTTATTGAGAAATAAAACCATTGATCAACATATTGCTGCTAAAATTTATTATTTTAATGTATAGTATTTAAACTCTCGAGAATTTCATGAATGTTTTCGATAATTTTATAAAAATAATTCATAATTTTTTCCAATGCTCTAATAATCATGACAAGTACTGTATCTCCTTTAAGCTTTATTAAAATAAATTTACTATCATAATCATGAGCATGTAAGTCTCCCGATGAACAAACATGTTTTATAAATTCGTAATGAAGAATAAAAGAAAATAAATTAAACTTCAATAAACTTTATCAAAATTAATGAAGAATTTTAAGAAATTTTAAATTTTATTAAGCTACATTTGAATTATAAATGATTTTTATACTTTACATATTTTAGTTTATAAGAGATTATTTGTTAAAAAACAATTATTGTTATATTTATTAATTCTCATATAATTCTGTCAAATTGTGTCTTCGAATACTATTTGAAGGCATAGTATAAAAGAATTCAACAATGAAACTCTGAATATTAAATCATTCACACCTCATCAGTTTCACTTATTATTTCTTTTAAAAAGATGGAGAAAATAAGAGACTTAATATCGAGACAACTTCAATATGAAGCTGAAATTTCTCCAGAAAGATATTGATGGCTCAATTCCGTTTCTTAAGAAGTCTAGTATTCAACACTTTCAAGCCATTGATGTAGTTAAGATTTATGTGACGTTTATGAAGCGATTTCTTCGCATCAGAAAAGAAACATCGAGAAACTTCAGTCGTTCTCACTTAAAGATGCTGACTTGTTTCCATTTGCTTCATTCTGATATAGAAGCTTGAGTTGAAGATTTTTAAACGTAGTCTGTTATAACTTAAGTGCAAAACAAATTTCTTATTTTGTTACTATGTTTATGCCCTTTTAAATTTTTTAGAATATCTTTATTCCTAAAAGTTGGAGAGCTATGCATTTTACTTTTATAAAATTTTTCAAGAACATCTTTTTCCTTCTTTGAAATTCCCTAGATACATCTTTCTTTTTTTTAAAGAAATCCTAAAGGACCATACTTTACTTAATAATATTACACAATACTTCTAAAAAAGTTCTTTTAAAGATTATTTTCTGTAAGGAAATAACTCGAGTAAAGATTTAAATTAGAAAAAAATAATAATATAATTTATATCTTGAAGCTGTAGAATATTTTCATAGCTCAGACAAACTTCAATATTAAGCATATTAATTAAATGGCTATTTAAATGAGTAAATATGTGAAGAGCATTAAGTTACCTTAATAAATTTGATGAGCTTTCTAGAATAATGATGTCTTGCAAAACTTCATTTGGAAGAATCCGATAGTATTTTAATAAAATTTCGACTTTAATAATTGCATATTTGTATAAGTTTTTAATGGAAAAATTCTGTAAATCATTAGATAAAAATGCATTCATCGGATGACCACAGATCGTGAAATAAGTCAAACAAACTAAAGTTTCTCGAACAGGACTAATCTTTGATAAGAGAAATACGGGTTAAAAATTGCGGAAAAGCAAAAAGTGAGAAAGAGTTAATAAATCTGTTCAATACAAATGAATTCAGCTCATTACAACCTTTAAAGCAAACTTACTGTAAATATATTGGGTGACTATCCCTAGAGGCTATTAATTTAGCGAGTTTTTCAGAAGAGGATGTCAAGCAAAGCGTCGGTTTCTCTTTGTTAAAGCTAAGTAGTGCTTCAAATTGGCAGCTTGACTAGCTCTTGAAAGCATAGAGCAGAAAGAAAAACAACGATTGATAAAACTGAAGTAAAAAAGACGAAGTGACTGTTTAATTAAGTGTCCATAGAAGATTTCATATCCCTATGTGATGTCGTGTATGACACGAAGCACTTAATCCCGTCCCTTGATTGGTATTGGGTGAAGCAAAGAATTCTTCTAGCTCTTCTTCAATTTTTACTCTTTAATGCATTATCATAATAAATTATCACTCTAATAAATATTAGATTTAATAGCTTTTTTAAACTTTTATTTCGGCGCAAAAACGTTTTTAAAAGTATTTGATAAGTAATCATTTGTTAAATTAATTAATTAATAAAATAGAAAGAAAGAAGTAAACGAAGAGAGATAATTGAAGAGAAAATATCAAAAACAATTAATTTTTAATGTTTTAATTGAAATCTCTTTTAGCTAGAAAACTGAATTTCAATATAGGCCTACCCAGTTTCTATTTAAAAATTAAATTTCGTGGAAGTTACATAGCGAAAAATATGTCTTATTTATAGACTGAAATTGAGTTATATGTTGAATGTTTATCTAAGTTTCTACATGACATCCCTCGGTTTTACATTATTTTTAAAGGACGGTATGAAATATTAAAGTATATAAAAAAAATTTTATTCTGTACCAAGAGAAAACAAGTTATAACATATATGGATTGAATTATTTTACAAAATTTCATATTTCGATAATAAATCGACGTTAAATATTTATATTGTTAAAATATAAAACAGATTTTAATCAATTAATTTTATAAATAATTAATTGAAAAAATTTTTAATAACTCAAAAATAAATTATGTTCGTTAAATTTGCCTGTAGGCATTTTAAACATGAAATTTCAAAAAAGAAAATAATAATTTATATTCAAAATTTATAATATTATAAAAATATACAAATGTATATATTTTTTTAAGTTTATATTTTTAATCTTTTTATAAGTAAAAGAGACATCAGACTGAGAGCAGAGTAAGATCAGAAACTGTGAGTGGCTCAATAGTGTGGATCGGGCCTAAATGTCCTCGATTCATTTCTTTATTATGTTAGATGCTTGCAAATTAAAATTAGAATCAAATTAAACTAAAAATCCAAAATTTATAATAATATACTTTCCAATATCAATAACCTTTTGAAAAACACTGCTTAACTTAGATACTTTGCATTACATAAAAAACAAGCACAACTTGCAGTAGAAAATAAATAAGGAATGCCTTAAAATAGGTTCCAAGAAAGTCAGAGCTGAAGAAACCATGATGTTTTTGAAACAATGCAAAATAAATGAGGTACTCCTGACTTCAATCTTTAAGATTAAACTACCAATAAAATCAAAAACAGTATTAAACAAGACTAAGCAAATTTGTCTCAAAGCAGCTTTAACAGATGCAAAAAGAAAATTTTATCGTATTGCGGATTTTAAGTTAAATAAACTTTTTATTTTCTACTGCAAGTTGTGCTTGTTTTTTATGTAATGCAAAATATACTTTCCATTTTGTATTCAATTACAGTATCAATTATTCTTAAAGTATTATTTTTATTGTAGCATTAAACATAGAAATAAATGCATATTCGATAGTCAAATTACATCACATATAGTCTTTATCATTTTCCTATTAGAATATTATATTTTATAAATTATGAAACATATATGCAAAATAGTCTCATTTTATAAAAAAAAATATAACTTTATTATACAAACAATAGAAATTTTACAGTTTTATAAATTGCATATTATAAATGTTGGAAGTATTTTTGGAAAAATACAGCATTTTTTTATACTTTAATTTGTTTAAAATAGAAATAAAATAATAATAAACTTTTATAAATATCAATCTTAGTTTAAAATAGCATTTTATAATACTGTAAATGGAAAATTGAAATTGTTCAGCAGAAAATGTGTCATAAATGTACATAATATTGAAAACATGTTAGAAATGTTAGAACTGTAACAAGATAGTGGACTTCTGGTAATGATTGTCTTCCTGTAAACGAACTAATATTTTTGAATTCAAATACAGGTAGGCCTCGATTAGTGTGACTTCGAATAGTGCGACTTATAAAATTGATACCGTTTTTTGGTTAGTGCGAGAAAATATTGCTGATATAGTTAACAAATTATATTTTATAATTTATTTGAAGTGGAAACTTGCCAGATGTTCCATTAGTTGAATTGGAATGATGTTGTTGAGGTGTTAATATAGTTCAAATAAATTATAAAATATAATTTGTTAAGTGGAAACTTGCCAGATGTTCCATTAGTTGAATTGGAATGATGTTGTTGAGGTGTTATACTGAAGACACTAGTTTGAAACTGAGTAAGGACTAGTTTTTATTTCATAGAAATACTCAAAATTTTAGTTTAATTATTAATTAATAGATGAAGCCAATCTTAATCTAAATTAGATGAATTATTAAATTATAATTTATTCAAAATTAATTTTCACTAAAGTTATTTGGATAAGAATTTAGATATACTGTAAACTCCTGATAAGCTGGGATGGTCTGGAAATTAATTCCTTCGATAACTAATTCACTGGATAATCCACAAAATGCTCAATCAGAATTAGAGTTGGGATGATACGATATATCTTGTATCTTCGATTTACTCGTCTTGATATTCCGATATTTTTCAATATTTTTTGGATGCCGATATAGCTAACGATACAATATTATACTTGCGATAATTTATCGGTTTCTATATGCATTTAAATCATTGATTAAATTATATCGGTTAAAGACTTGGTTTAAGATAATGGCCGATTTCGAACAAAATAACAATATAAATTAATAATAATATAAAATAGCAATATAACAAATAATTTTGCTTGAAGAGAACAAAATTCCCAGCTACTGGGGACTATCACAACTGATTAATTGAAAAAAATAACAGTGGACGAAAAACAATTGGATGGATGAATACTGAACTACACCACTACTTGGATCAGGCAATATTAGATTGCCATGAAGATCTAATAAAATATTAAATAAGTGCCAATTTTTGCTATCCAAATTTATCAAAGATTGCACTGAAGTATTTCAGTATATCAGCCACATCAGTGCCTGCTGAACGTTTATTTAGTAAGCTAGGTGCAGTGGTATGTGCAAAAAGAAGTAGGTTGAAGCCTGAATTAATTTCAATGATTTTGATGCTGAAATCATAGAATCAAATTTCTGATGATTTTTAATCAATCTGGCAAATAAATGAGTTTTAAAGGAAATTATTGTTTGTTTTTTTCCCATAATATCATATTGCAATATTTTCGATATCATCCCAAAATATCACAATATTAAATATCATATGAAAATCTGTATCGAAATATTGTCGATACGATATTTTGTTTTGTATCGCACATCTCTAATCAGAATGATGGACAATATGTATTTAATATTAAAAAATAAATAGATTGCATATATTCAAATATTCTAATATTTATTGAAAAAAGAAACAAGAAATTTATTTGCAGCAAAAGAAATTACTGTAATATTTATAATTTTAATTTGAGTCTAATTTTAGTTGCCAATTATATATAAGATGTAATAAAGAAATGTATTTGGAACATTTAAAAGTCTGTCAAAATATTGCATTTAAGAGAAAACATTGATAATTAAACATCATTTCTGAGTTGCAGATTAAGCTAGAGGTTACAAACTATAATATACTCTTGATTGTCCAGGTATAGTTTGATCTAGAAATTTAATAGCAAATTCCTTAGAATTAATAGAAATTCTGAGGAATTTGCCATTAAGATTTCTAGATCAAACTATATTCAATCATTTTATTATTATTTTTTTATTTTTTTTTGTAAAATTGAACAACAGTGCAGATTTATATATGTTAGAATATTTCATTTACTTTTACATAAATTACTAATCTGTTGTGCCCAAACATTGGATTTCACTATGTTTATTACTATGATAATGTTATGCAAATAATGTTAACCAGTCAAATTATCGTAGTGTACTATTCTGGAATTAAACTGCATTTTAATAATACAGTCAACACTGGTTTACAAGATCCCAATTTTATGAGCAAATATACGAGGGTCGTTCAATAAGTCCTTAGAAAAAGATTGAAAAACAAATTATTTTTGGTAGATTTTTTTTATTTTTCAACATAATCTTTTAGCTCGATAATACACTTTTCCCAGTGTTTCTGCAACTTTTTTTAAGCCGGCCAAAAAGTAGGATTTAGGAAAGTCCTCAAAATAGGCATCTGTTTGGGCAATGACCTCCTCGTTGGACGTGAATCGTTTTCCACCAAGCCATTTTTCAAGTTTGGGAATAAAAAAAAAGTCACTGGGGGCCAAATCTGGTGAATACGGTGGATGTTGTAATAATTCGAACCTTAATTCCATAATTTTTGCCATCGAAACTGCGCAAGTGTGTACACGTGCATTGTCTTGATGGAAGAGAATTTTTTTCTTTGCCAAATGAGGACGTTTATTCTTAATTTCTTCGCTCAGCCGGTGCAATAACAATGCATAATACTTTTCATTTATCATTTGTTTTTTTTCCAAGTAATCGACGTAGATGATTCTGTGTGCATCTCAAAAAACTGTGGCCATCACCTTGTCGGCTGATTTCACCGTCTTCGCCTTCTTCGGAGCTGGATCGCCTTTAAAAACCCACTGTTTTGACTGTTCCTTTGTTTCTGGAGTGTAGTAGTGTATCCATGTCTCGTCCACTGTTATATATCGATGCAGAAAATCGTCAGGATTACGACGAAAAAGTGCCAAACAAACCTCCGAATCGATCGCACGATTGCGTTTATTCTCCACTGAGAGCAAACGCCGCACTCATGTTGCAGAGATTTTTTTCAAACCCAATTTTTCATGCAAAATTGAAAACACTGTACCTTGTGATATGCTTGAGATTAATAATTTAGATGTTATTAATTGAACAATGATGTAAAATATGAAAATAAATATTTCTTAAACAGGTAGTGCTAAGTTTATTGTAGTTATTCATTGTGAAGTTAGCTAATGGCCGGAATCTTAGTATTGTGGTTATTCATCGTGAGGTTAGCTAATGGCCGGAATCTAAATTCCTGGTAAATTATTAATTTAGATGATGAACACTGATGTAAAATATGAAAATAAATATTTCTTAAACAGTTAGTATTGTGGCGTTATTCAATGAGGTTGGCTAATGGCCAAAATCTCACAAAGCAAGAACCAATTACCACCGGAATCTCACAGGTTAGTGTTAAGTTAGTATTGCTGAAAATAAATATTTTTTAAACAGTTAGTGTTAAGTTTATTGTGGTTAACATCGTGAAGGTTGGCTAATGGCCGGAATCTCACAAAGCAAGAACCTTCGTGAAACTTAGCTAATGGCCGGAATCTCACAAAGCAAGAACCAATCCGTGAAACTTAGCTAATGGCTGGAATCTCAGAAAGCAAGAACCAATTACATGAGGTTGGCTAATGGCCGGAATCTCACAAAGCAAGAACCATATCCCAACTTAGCTAATGGCTGGAATCTCACAAAGCAAGAACCAATTACATATTTCCATATAGTTAATACTTAATGCGAGAATTTCGTAGAACTGATTATTCGCACTAATCGAGGCCTACCTGTACAGCATAAAGCTTATTATTATTATATAGTATTGGGTTGTCCGGAAAGTTCGTGCGTTTTTTTCAATAAGCAAATAAAACAAAATTTTCAAATTTAAAGATAATTTTATTCAGTAAAATAATTTCCGTCTGAATTTACAACCTTTTCCCATTGAGTCGGTAGTTTTTTGATGCCATTTTCAAAAAATTTTGGTGGTTGTGATTCAAAAAATAATTTTAAGTGTTTTTCAACTTCAGCAATATTTATAAATTTTTTCCCTTGTAGAAAATTTTGTAGCGATTGAAACAGATAGTAATCCAATGGTGCAATGTCTGGTGAATATGGAGGGTGAATGAAAATTTCCCAGCCGAACTCTTTTAACTTTTGTTGAGTCATCATCGCTACATGCAGCCTAGTGTTATCGTGGTGGAAAATAACATTTTTCTGTTCACTAGTGATGGTCGTTTTTCCACAATTGCCTTTCTTAAATTGTCCAGTTGACTACAATATTTGTCCGCATTGATAGTTTCCTTGTTTTTTAACAGCTCGTAAAAAATTATGCCTTATTTCCTTGTTTTTTAACAGCTCGTAAAAAATTATTCCTTTAAAATCCCACCAAACACTGAACATGACCTTTTGTTGGTGAATGTTTGGCTTTGGTGTTGAAGTGCAGGCAATTTGGTTTTAGACCAGTGTTTTTTTCTCTCCACATTTGTCACACAGGATCCATTTTTCATCTCCAGTCACTATTCTTTCTAAAAACGGCTCAAACTTAAGACAGCCAAGCAAAGAAACGCGCGCTGCAACTCTATCCATCCGATTTTTTTCAGTAAGTTCATGGGGAACCAAACATCGATACTTGCTGATCCCCATTGATTTTAGGTGGTCATCGATGGTTGTTTTTAGATACATTAAGTATCTCAGCAAGCTCCCGTGTCGTTAATTGAAGATTACTTTTAAAATGTGGAAATGTCGTGTCACGGACGACCGAAGGTCGTCCTGAACGTGGCTCATCTTCCGGGCTTAAATTTCCTTCTTGAAATTGTTGTCGTTAATCGGGGATTACTTTCAAGCTGTGCGGAAATGTCCGTGCTTCCAGGCTTAAATTTCCTTCTCGAAATTTTTTAAACCACTTTTGACGGGTACGTACAGATAATGCATCATCTCCATAAACTTCACATATGTTTTTTGTTGCATCAACTGCAGAAAACCTTTTTTTAAACTTGTATAACATTATGTGGCGCAAATTTATTCTGTCGACACTCATGGCGAAAACAAAACTAACAATAGTTTGTCGTCTTTATTCTAACGAAACATAAATTTTTATGACGTTTACAGTGTCATCTTTCAAGGCCACAACTAAACTAAATAATAACTTGCACGTTTTTAGTACTCTAGCGCCACGTACAAATAATTCATCATCTCCATAAACTTCACATATATTTTTTGTTGCATCAACTGCAGAAAGTTTTTTTTTAAACGCGTATATATTACGTGGCGCAAATGTATTCTGTCAACACTCACAGCGAAACGAAACTAACAATAGTTTGTCGATCTTTATTCTGACTAAACATAAATTTTTATGAAGTTTACAGTGTCATCTTTCAAGGTCACAACTAAACTAAATAATAACTTGCAATGCTTTTAGTACTCTAGCACCACCAATTAACAACTAAAAAAAAGCACGAACTTTCCGGACAACCCAACACATCAATGTGGGCACGGAGTAACTCCGGGTCAAAGTGCTATATCGGACACAAGTCAAGACAATTAACCATTATATCATTATAGAACTTGTATCATCCAAGGAAATATACACTGTGCCACTGTGCACTAGGTACACTGTCAATGTACATGATGGAAAAGTCGCATAGCTGGGGAGAGATTACTTCTCATAATGTCGTCTTCAGGAGGATGGATCTTAGCTATGCTCTTCTTAGCAGCTTGGCAGACTCTGGTTCACCTCCTGATTCAGCAGTTTGGCCAGAGGACTATAGTTTGTCCTTCTTGCTTTATCTCTGTTGTTACCATTTCGTATCAGCCATTCATTTTCCCCCCCTCTCCCCTCCACTTGCTCAACCTTTTTGTTTTGCTTTGTATTTCTTCCAACCTTATGACATTAAGTTGCAGAAGTTAACTTCCATTCCCATGGATATTAATCAATGATTATATTGATTTCCTCAAGTTTAGATTATACAATTTTTAGTTATTTTTATGATTTAACTATACATAACATCTAAATTCTACATAATTTTTGCAATATTTTTGTTATATATTTTTTTGACTACATGTTTAATAAAAATTCATTGGTTACTAATTAAAAATACATATATAAACATAATAATTGTAGAATATTAATTTATAAACATGAATTGTATTACGAAAAGGAGTTCTAGGAGGGAGTCTAGGACCTAACAATAGCTATGGTTAAGATTCCTTGTGTGGGTAGAAATACAGGTAGTTTGACTCATGAGTGGTCCATATAAGTCAGGGCTGTCCAACCCGCAGCCCACTGCTGTACTGAATGTGGCCCAACATAAAATTGTAGATTTCTTTAAAACATTGAGATTTTTATGTACTTAATGAAGTTTTTATTATTTAAATACCTAATACATTCCCTATTTCCATTTTCTAGAATATTTCTTATTTCAGTGATTAAAGCTTCTTGACCTGCTCAATAATTTAAAAAAAATTTCTGAACGAAAAGAAGTCAAGGTTATTATGTTAAGACATTTTTGCTTATTTCATGGTGGATATCATATAGTGTACATTATTTACTTACTCTTTGCTTAAAAAGTATCTTTTTTTCAATCAGTGAGATTACTAAGAGGCGGAGCCAGTTCCAACCGTGGGCTGAAGAACGGGATCGCCAGGCCGAACCTGGAACACTGGAAAAACTTTTCAGGAGATGCCGGACCCGGGTTCTCCTGCATAATACGCCAATGCGTTACACATGATGGTGTGTTACGTAGCCTAGCAACTATCGTTGGAATTAATATATTGTGTGGCCTGAAACAATATTTTTTCTTCAAATGTTGCCCAAGGAAGCCAAAAGGTTGGACACCCCCGATATAAGTTATGTACATTAGCAGTTCTGATTTTCTGTTCAGAAGTTTATGATGTCCATCCATAGAACATTACTATTATTTATTACCTAAGTCTTATCGTCCGATCAGCCTGATGTCCTTTTTATTGAAGACATTGGAGAGGTTGGTTTCTATATATCATTATGATATATAAAATTCATAGAATGCGAATAACTTATCAGAAAAATGCAACGTAAACTGATAATTAAGCTATTTATATGTATATACACAGTTTTAAAATATTAATTGTCATATATATTAATAGTCAAACGTAGCTGGCTGGCTGGGTGGATGTCCCTTTTTCGGTTGACCTACTGTACGGATTTCTAAAAATAGGATATCTTTAGAAAGGTCTAACTTTTGAATATATGCGACAACCCAAATTATTTGTTGTTATTAATAATTTAAAAATTAAAAAATAAAAATTACATTGAAATTGTAGTTCCTCTAAAAAGACAGAATTCGCAGATAGCTCTGTAACATAATAATGGATGCCATTTTACGATTCCCTCATCGATGGATTACCTACACGAATTCGGAGGTGTTTTTCGTCGTTATATAAAGTATTATAAGATTATATTTCCGGTAATTTATATGAGTGGGTAATTCGGGTAATTTATAGTATAAAAAAATCAGTCTTGTTTCTTATATTACATGAACAGATATAATAATATTTTCAAGAAATTTTGCTTTTATCTTTCTAATTGACTTTCTACAGTGCACGGTAGTTATAATTGTCAAAAAATTTGTCATATTAATATGATAATCGTGAGTTACGTGTAACGTGTGAAAATTTTTAAATTATCAATCACATATTTTATTTAAAAATTATTTTCTACATTTAAACTATCTGAATATGTAAGCATATAACTGCTGACACATTAATGCTACTTTACATCTATTTTCTTAACACATATTATTCAGAAATTATAATTACAGACTTTTAATTAATGTTTGAATCAATTTAATATTACGTATTGATGTTTATTAATATACTGTATTTTCAAAATTTTTTTTATAAAATTTGTTACTGGCAAACTTAGGCAATTCAAACTGTCATATCACAATGTCTCAGATATAATGCAGTGTGAGTGAGTGTTTGACAATACAGTACTTGATTGAATCCAAAAAAAAAAAAATAGAGAAAAAAATGTCGAAATATTTTTTATACTAAAAATATTTCGACATTTCTTATTTTTCCTACTACCTTTTGAACAAATTCTGCCAAACTATTGTGCAGAATTTCGTTCAAAAGTTAGTAGAATTTGATTATTTTCTCTGACACGCAGAATTATTCATGAATTTTTTTTTCACTGTTGTCGGTATTCAAAGTAAACACAGTATATAATTTTCAGATATCGTAAACAATAATAAAGAATAAAATTTTTAATAATTTCGCGAAGTTTTCCTGTGGTTCTGAGAATTTTTTTTAATCTTTTATTATTTGGTCAATAATTAATATGTGAAAGTCGCATAACACGCGCTTCTCTGGTTACGAACACAATTCGTGAGTAAGTTTTGTTCGTAACTCGGGTTGTACGTAACTCAGATACTGTTGTTATCTGGTGTCAAAAACTACTGAAATAATATATTATGTTTTGTAATATATTTCACAAATTCACCAAATAGAAGTTTCTTATTTGAACGATTTGAACAAAAAGTTCCGAATATAAAGCGAGAGTATTTTGTGTAATGGCCGCCATCTTGAAATATTCCTTAACAGAATAAGTAACTTTCAATCTCTCTCGAGTCCATTAGGATAAAAAAAAAATTTATCCAAGAGGCTCAACCTAAAAGCCTCAAACAACTATCAAATTATTGAACAGTTTTTGAAATTTGAAAATGAAATTTCACGTTCGTAAGTAGGAATGATGGTAACTAGAGGAATGCATTAGAGGAAAGATATAAAATCTGACTTAATTGAGCTATTTAGTATATTTTTATGAAATTTGGAAGAGAATATTATTTTATTATTTAAGTTGATTTTGCCGAAACATTTTTAAATTCTGTAACTTCGTTCATTTAAGCATGGCGGAAACTTTTATGATCCTCATATTTTTTTTTTTTTTCAATTAATCGATGAATTTTTGTCAAATTTAGCAACATGGTTATAACATTTTAAAGTGGTTTTCGCAACATTTCATTCAATTCATTAACTTTAGACAAAGCCATTAAAAGTGGCAATCGTTTAAACTTCTGAAGTTTCTTTCTAATAACTTTTCAATTATTTAATAAATTTTTATGAAATTAATTAAAAAAAATTAGTTTGTTTAGTAAAGAGAGAGGAAACAACTAAACTTTTTCAAAAATTATTTAAAAAATCCCAGAATTTTTTCTCTTAATTTATTTATTATTTTTATTGAATCCCATTATATTTTTTAGTGCTTTTATAATAGCCTTAAAATTAGATACTTTACTTTAGAAACTTCTAATACAAATTTATTTATTTATTTATTTATTTTTTATCAGCTATATCTAAAGAGCATTTGGATCAAATACGATACTTTAAACGTGTTAGGAGACGATACGAAAAAAATTTTTTTTTAACATTTCTAGTATTAAATTTCTGATTTTATTGATCTAGAATTTCTTTATATTGTGAAACTGTTTCAAAAACCAAAACAGTAAAAATTTATAACTAATAATTTCGAAACGATTTATATTTATATATATATATAAAAGCGAATAAAATATTGATAAAATAGCAAAATTACAATATTAGAATTAAATGCATATATTTTTATTTTTTTATTTTTTGTTAAATTATAGATACTATTGCAAATATTTTCTGTTAATTTTGTAGCTATTAAAATAACAAGAAGTTCGAGAAAGAACTAAAATTGCCTGCTTTCCAAAGTTGCTATTTATTTTCATTTATTTAGCATTTGGAATCCATTGAGTTTTGTGTGACCAATTTTAATGCTAATTTAATAAGCGTAAATGCCACGATGACATCACCGTGACTTCACATCGTGACATCATAGATTATCGATATTTTATGACGTTATCCATTATTATTACGAAAATGATTGTTACGTCATCGCGATGTCATAGATTATTGATATTTTGTGCGTTAGCCATTATTATTACGAAAATAATTGTTTAATTTTTCTTCTTATTTTGATAAATTATTATTTTTCAAGAAGCCAAATCTACCTCATGTCATTTTTTCCTGGTTTAATGTCGGAGTTATGTTCCTGAAAATCGCGACTTTAACTGAACCAATGTTAACTGAAACCGAAATCCCCAGAGTTCTATTGTTATAATAAGTCAGGGTCACATTCCTAAAATTCTTTTTATAATAATAAAAGGGAAAATATTGCCACCTAAACGTTATTATTGTAATGGAATGAATGAAAACTATGATCTAATTGTAAAATGTTATATGCAGATTATAAACTTATATATATATCATGCCTTATGGGTAGAAAAAATTATTTTCTAATGAAATTTGGGTTAGAAATCACACTAGAACTCTGGGACAGAAAGATAGTCGTTGGTGCTCAGTGGTTAAGTCATGGGAAAAAGGAATTAAGCGAAAAGAATAGCGGAAAAGACCAGAAAAGAATAAAGATTCCTGTCATAACATAGCATGTCAGGTCACTAGAGAAAAACAAGGGCTGCTTGATTCGAGGAAATTTATTAAATATCATAAAATACAACAATAACAACAACTATGTACAAGATATTTACAGGAATGTTCCTTTGCAACACATAAAAGAGAATCTTAGTTATTGCAGTTTGCTGTTTTAATTTATATGTTTATAATAAAATAAATTGAAAATAAAATACCAGTTATACTTATCGTACAAACTATACATCCTATAACAGTATTTACAGTTTCATATAATAAATTATAGTTTAGTGTCTATTATAATTCTTACAGTAATCCTGAATGCTTAGTTCAATAAAAAACATAAATTATGAAATTAAAATCTATATATATAAAAGCCCAAGTTTGAAAAGAGTAACGCTATTTAAGCGATATTATTGGATTACGACAACCACGTGATACGCCTAGCTGGCGATGCTATTGGATTAGCAAGTCTCATTGTACTGTACGATCACATGATCACTACGTTTAAATGTCATGGCGAACGTTGGCTGCTATGCTGTCGTACTGAAATTTGAAGTATATATTCAAAGGTATGTTGTGTCATAGTTTTATTTTAAATGCATAGTCCTTATTTTAATTCGATATTTATTATATCTTTTAATATTTAATTCATTATTTCTATTTATCATTATATTAAATATAAGTTAGTATTAAGTTAAATTTTGTTAGGTTTAATGAGTAGATTGATTCCACGTGGTCGTAGGCAATTATAAATATGATGTATAATCTCTTTTGAGCACATTAGACCAGTCAATACATTTTTGGTCCACATTTTTTTGCATCAATTTTGATGAAAGTATAATTCTTACATTAAAATATAAATTTCGGCAGACTTGATAATTAGGCTGATGCTACGTGGATTGTGCTACAGATACCGTATACTATACGGTATAATTATGCTATATGATGATGGTTTCAGAAGTTATATTATAGCTGGATCAAAATTTTCCAATTAAATATAAAATAGTGATTTAATGTTTAATGACTTTGATGGAATCATTTCAAAATCGGTGAAACCACGTGTTAATTATACCTAATATACAAACGTTAATTTGTCTCGGTGATTTTACATTACCGCCATCTTAATAAAAACAGCACCGATCGAAAGCTCACGATTAGTGTAGGAAACTTTACCAAAGAATGATATCTTTATCGGTAATAGTTGGGCAGTTATAACGGTTCAAAGTATCTTTCGTGATGTCACTTCCGGCGATGGCGGCTGCTCTCCCAAACGCGTTTCAATAGCAATGGCCTTCGCGTCGTGTAGCCAAGATCACTGCATCGCAAGGACGACGTGTGAGGCTGCCGCTAGGTGTCGCTGAGATCGAATATTATCAAATTGTCAGAATGAACCGTTTAATGGCGAGCACGTTTACTGGGCGCGAGTAAGGACACACGGGGTCCAGGTCGAAAGAAGAATGAGCACACGCTACACAGGCAATTCTATAAACAAAAACATTTATTTATATAGGACATTTGACAATTAAACGCACATTAAATGGAATACAAGTTAAGGTGAAAGAAATCAATGGTGTGATGTCGCAGTTTTGGATTCCATTAGAAGAAAAAAAGTTGTCAGATCCTACAGTTCATATATCTGATATAGACAATAAATCGGCGAATGTGTGTCACTGTTCGTTCGCCATTAAAAGGCAAAACGAAAAATAATTACTGTAAAATAATTCTTTGAGAAAAAATTAAAAAATACAATAAAAGTCTGAAAATCCGGATCAACTAAATTCCTGGATAGTCCGAATTCTCGGGCAGTACTTTTAAAATTTAAATTTAAGGAAGAATACATGAGACGAATTTTATTGGTATATTCATTTTAATAAATACAGAATGTTTTCATTTATCAAATTGAGTATATTTAGTCGTTCAATTCTGCGACTTCTGCTGCATCACTGCTTGTTGAAAACTTCCTGGCATTTCTGTATTGCACATGAGCACTCACACAAAAAAACCTGGAAATTTTAAAGTTTAAGTTTTCAAACAATCCGGATTTCTGGAATTCCGATTTTTGGACTTTTATTATAGTTTTGAGCCGTAGTTTTCGAGAAAACAGATTTAATGTTCTGTTATGCCATATCCGGATTTATGATTTCTGGATTTAATATCAAGGAAATTTCAAGACTTTTTCATTAAACCTGAAGTCCATTTAATATTTTAATTTACATAAATTCAAAGGTTAACAATAATAATAATAATAATAATTTTTTACTAATTAGTTTAAAATTGCTATTAATTTGATTTTATCATCAGAAATAATAAAAACACTTCATTTATATAAATCTTCGTTTACCGGAAAGCTGTTTTTCCAATAAGATGATTTTCTATTTAACCAATTTTCCGATAGATGGAAATTTATAAAAAATAAGTATTATATTTAGAAAATAATAACATTAAATAAATAATGACAAATTGACATTGTTAACAATCTCATTTTATAAAACAATAAAAAGCATAGTATTAGATCGATGGAAATCATAAAACTAAATATAAAGTTAAGGAAATTTAAGCTTGGTTTTCATGAAAACTACGATCCTTATCAAAATGATTCGAAATTTCTTATTTTATCCACAAGAAATTGCATTGCAAATTTCTTCTTGAACTTACTGAAATAACCTACATAATAAATTACTTCAATTTTTTACCTATTTTCTGAAGGGAAGGCTTATAAGATAAGCATCATGCTTGGTATTTGTCATCTATTAATAACTTTTGTTCTAAACAGACTTTCATAAAATTCGCTAGTGTGTTCTGTCATTAAAGATCACTTCGATGTCAATTTCTTTAATCCTATAGGATCGTTTAATCTTACAGGAATGAATTTTATTTGATCAAAATATTATTTTTTATTATTGCCAATAGATAACGCTAAGTGTTCACCGTATAGAGATAACCTAGGAGGTTTGGGGATAACATATGGCTTACTTGTATTGATTAACAAGATTAGCGCCATCTATCATCAAGATTCATCACATTGACGTCATAATCTTGACTGCCTGATCGATATGATGATGTATGACGTCACAAACTAATATATATTCATAATATCAGGCCCCCACACGTTGGTGGCATTTTCGTTATATCTATATTGGCTAAATCTAAGTTGAAGTTGGACACAACAGCTAATGAATTCCAAATGCAAAATAAATGTAAACTATATGACACGTTCAGAAAGTAGGGGATTCTAATTCTTTCTGGAACTACTAGTTAGAATTTTAAATTATATTTTGCAAAATTCAGTGTTGCTGTATTAAAATGAATTTCATTAAGCTATATTTTTAACAAAAAATATAGATTGTCCTAAAATTTTAAAATCATATTAAAATTTTAAAAAGCAGCATAATACTCTAATTATTTTTCTAATTGCCTTTTGATAAGAAATTTCAAATTTTCCGCCTTAAGTTATATTTTTACATATTTTTCGTAATTTGTTTTGGAGCATTCAGTTTAGGAACCAGTGATTTAAATTATTTAGTTTTAAAAATTCTTCTTTTCCATAGATTCACATTTTAAATTTTCTCAAATAAAGATCATTTTATGGTGCTTTCAAAATCTTATAAAAAATATTTTAAAAAGTATCATATTAACTAATATTTTTACAAATATTTATTTCATATTCACTCAGTGTTGCTGTATTAATATGAATTTCATTAAGCTATATTTTTTAACAAAAAATATAGATTGTACTAAAATTTTAAAATCATATTAAAATTTTAAAAAGCAGCATAATACTCCAATTATTTTTCTAATTGCCTTTTGATAAGAAATTTCAAATTTTCCGCCT
Organism: Olivierus martensii; assembly: GCA_000484575.1. Lineage (NCBI taxonomy): Eukaryota > Metazoa > Arthropoda > Arachnida > Scorpiones > Buthidae > Olivierus > Olivierus martensii. The sequence goes on from AYEL01080150.1 coordinate 43,723, forward strand.
TAAGTTATATTTTTACACATTTTTTTCGTAATTTGTTTTGGAGCATTCAGTTTGGGAACCAGTGATTTAAATTATTTAGTTTTAAAAATTATTATTTTCCATAAAGCTTCACATTTTAAATTTTCTCAAATAAAGATCATTTAATGGTGCTTTCAAAAATCTTATAAAAAATATTTTAAAAAGTATCATATTTCAATCTTTCTCTGTCTGCCTTTGTTAGGATCCAGGTCTCACACCCGTAGGTGGCAACGGGAAACACAATGGCGGTGACCAGTCTGCGCTTGGTGGTGATTAAGACGTCTTTACACCTCCAAATTGGGTCCATATTGACCATCGCTGTGCGCCCGAGGGCGATTCTTCGTGTGATTTCGGGTCGCCAGTCGCCATTGCAGTCTACCTTGAAGCCCAGGAAGATGAAGCTGTCGACCACCTCGATCTCCTCGCTGTTGATCTTTATATGGACTTCCTTGGCGGCAGTGGTCATAATTTTTGTTTTCTTGATGTTCAACTGAAGTCCCATCTTCTCACTTTCATTTTTTAGCTTCATGATCATCCGCCTCAGGTCCTTCTCGCTTTCCATCAGCAAAACCTGAGGTTGCTGAACGACTTCAGGTTTGCTGTAATTAAAATATCTCTATTCAGAGCCCAGTGAAGCAAGTTGTAATATTGGGTAATGAAGTAAAATAGGAAAATTATATATTTCAGGAGATGCAAAAGAGATGTACAATAGTCTATAGCTCTATACCAGTGATGGCAATTCCAAAATCTTTAGTATGCCAAAATCAGGAAAATCAGGCAATTTGATGTGCCATGATATGTACTTACAAATGTAGATACAAAACTAAATACCAGAATAAAACAAAATTATTCACATTTGATTTTGTTTATATTATGAATATGACGCATATAATGAGTCAAATTCCTTATAATAATGAAAAAATGAATTAGTGAAATATTAAATGAGTTAGTGAAAAGTGGCGTCATCTGTTGGCAAAAAAACCAGCTTCCATGAGATTATAGTGCAGGGATGCACAGACCGCGGCCCTCTGTTGACTTGTTGGAAGCCCGCCTCACCATGTGTTATTTTAACAACTCACACAATCAACAAAATATTATGTGTAGTTTTGAACAATGCACTTTCAAATAATATTTTTTTGAAGTGAAATAATTCTTATACGGCTATATTCACCATGGCGAATTAATTCTCAGACCAAGATCATTTCTATTTTTCGTATTTGCCACAACCAATTTCGTGAATTAATCTTCAACTACCCAGGGGTTATTTAACCTCTTCTTATCGGAAAGGGGTTAAATAACCCCTGGCAGTTGAAGATTAATTCACGAAATTGGTTGTGACAAATACGAAAAATTAGGAATGATCTTGGTCTGAGAATTAATTCGCCATGGTGAATACGGCCGATAGTGATTCGATAATAATGGTTTTAAGCAGTCGGCCGGATTGGCCGCGTGGAAACGCTTCGGCTTTCCACTCTGGAGGGCCCGGGTTCGAATCTCGGATCCCGGCTTTCCACTCTGAGGACCCGGGTTCGAATCTCGGGTCCCACCCCTTGAAAATATTTATCGTGGGGTCCGGGCCCAGCCTGTCAATCCCCGTCCTCCACAATCCGGCTGACCCAGTACCCGGGTTCGAGTCTCGGGTCCCACCCCTTGAAAATATTTATCATGGGACCCGGGTTCGATCTCGGGTCCCACCCCTTGAAAATATTTATCATGGGGAGATCGGAAGAGCGAAAACGCTTCGGCTTTCCATTCTGGAGGACCCGGGTTCGAATCTCGGGTGGCCGCGTGGAAACGCTTCGGCTTTCCACTCTGGAGGATTCGGGTTCGAATCCCGGGTCCCACCCCTTGAAAATATTTATCATGGGGCGTGTTTGAGTCACGGGTCCCCCTTGAAAATATTTATCATGGGGTCCAATCACTGGGATTGGCCGCGTGGAAACGCTTCGGCTTTCCATTCTGGAGGACCCGGGGTACAGTCTCGGGTCCCACCCCTTGAAAATCAAATCATGGGGTCCGGGCGCCGGATAGGCCGCGTGGAAACGCTTCGGCTTTCCACTCTGGAGGACCCGGGTTCGTCTCGGGTCCCACCCCTTGAAAATATTTATCATGGGGGCGGGTTCGAATCCCGGGTCCCACCCCTTGAAAATATTTATCATGGGGTTGGGTTCGAATCTCGGGTCCCACCCCTTGAAAATATTTATCATGGGGTCGGGTTCGAATCTCGGGTCCCACCAAATTCCGGTTGACCCCTCCGCAGGGGTGGGCAGCCTGTAGAAGGGCTTGTTTGTACCCCTCCGCAGGGGTGGGCAGCCTGTGGAAGGGCTTGTTTCGCCCCGTACATAGTATTCTACCTGAATGGAGTGTGGCGTCATCTGTTGACAAAGTTAGTATTCTCCCTGAATGGAAAGTGGCGTCATCTGTTAACAAAAATAGTATTCTACTAGAATGGAGTGGCGTCATCTGTTGGCCAAAAATAAAAATAGCTATTTACCGCTAGCAGGGGTGGACAGCCTGTGGAAGGGCTTGTTTCGCCCCGTCACTTAGTATTCTCACTAAGTGGAAAGTAGCGTCATCTGTTGACCAAAAAAATAGTTTGGAGTGTGGCGTCATCTGTTCATGATATCTATAAAACATCTGTTGACAAAAAAAATGGTTTTAAGCAATACGGAAAAAATAATAATCATATTTGTAATAATAAACGTTTTTTTATTTTTACTGTATTTGGCCTGTGTGTGTAAAATAGATAATTTAAAAAATTGTAAATGTGCACATGAACTGCCGCTTAACTAATGAAAATTTAGAATCAATCTTGCGTTTGGCTATTACAACTATCGAATCTAACATAAAAAAATTGTTAAATCAATGCAAGACCACGCATCCAACTAAAAATTATTTGTTTACTTTTGATTATGTTGCTTCGTAACATGTAATTGATAAACATGATATGATATATAACTTTTGTAGTTTTTTTGGAGGCCCTCCTACAAGCCACAGTGTGTCTATGCGGCCCTTGGTCTTAACAAGTCTGTGCATTCACTTTCATCATGATCGTATTGTTCAGCAGACTTCGATCAAATTTGGTATATAAATGCATATTGGGTTGCTTAATTTTCTCTAAAAATTTCGATTCAATCGGATTAAATATAATGAGCGTATTTAATGATAGATTAATATATTGTTTTAGATCAGGGGTTCCCAAAGTTTTCCCTAGGTGGGCCAAATTGTAAATTCCAAAATATTTTGCGGGCCAAACAAAAAACAAAGTGTTATGAAAAAATACGTTTGAATCGATAAAAGACACAAGGGAAAGATGTATACTAATTTTACAGCATAATTGTTCTTTATTTATGACAATAATTAACTTTTTATTATAAAATGTTTAAAATAACACATTTCAAAATAATTAAATAATAACTAAATAATTTCAAATAAAAAAAATAAAATAATAATAAATTCATCAATCCGAAGTTTGTAACTTGTGCAGTTGTTGCTCTTTTTAATAATATTATTTTAATAATATTGAGTCTTGGTTCTAACAAGTAAGTCGGTTGAATGTATCTTTAACATCGCTTGTAAAAGTTCATCAATTAATTTTGATTTCAATTTGGACTTATTAATACTCATGATTGAGAAAGTTTTTTCGCATATATATGTGCTTCCAAATAATTAAAACATATTTGGAAGCATTTCAAATGAAAACATATTTGGAAGCACTTTTACGTGTAGTTTTTTAACTGAACAATTTTTAATTATATGATAAAATTTATTTATTTTTTGTAAAAATGTAAATTAGATCTATGAATTCAAGATGGCGGATGATCTGACATCGCGGGCCGCATTTCTAGGGTTTGAGGGCCGCACTTTGGTAACCCCTGCTTTAGATACATTTAAACATTGTTCAGTTTATAATTCTGAACACAATTCTTAAAAATTATATTTTTCTAACTTTCGTCTAGAATCTAGACGAAAGTTATATATTGATGTTATATCAATAGTATAGTAGTGCGTTTATTGTTGACTGAAAATATTTTTTTATTTGCTACACGTGAATGTTGAGTAGTTGAAAGAAGAAAGTAAATGAAACGTGATCATGCACCACTTCATTATTTATTTTTAAGATTTTGAAGTGAATTTATACTTTTGATTACTAATACTTTCAGTCAATAATTAAAACGTAATTAAAGTATTTATAAGCAGTCTGGAACTAATGAACTAATGGTCTATTTTCCTTACATGTTCATTTTCTATGCATAAGTAAGGTTGATGGATTAAATAAGTATGTCATTCAGTTACGTCACTAGGGAGTACGGTGGGTGCGACCCACACTCATCGCACCCTACGTACCCAGACGCCACTGTAAGCTCTTTTTAAATTGATCATTTCTTGTTTGTTGAAAAATTTGTGGAAGATAATATTGTAGTCAGTCACATGAATGCAATAATAGATTGAAGTTGTGCTACGTAAATTTCGTATTTTGCACAACGTAAATAAAGTATTATGTGAAAAATTAATATTATAATAATATCATTTGAGTGATATTGTTAATATTATAGTTCGTAGTTTATTATTGACTGTTGGTTTTGTATTGAACTTCGATGGTACATAATTGAATTTTAAGAGTGTCTATATTATTTATAACAAGTTGAGATGAACTGTATATGTTTAAAACAATTACAACAAATTCGTTCCTAAAATAAGAAAAAATTAAAATCATCATCCCATATGAGGTACATAAATCAAGGACACCGAATGAATTTCAGCAACGAAAAATGAAGGAAGCAAAAGCTAAATCTCTTAAATTGAGGATGACACCATGAATTACGGCACCCGGTTACACTAATGCTAGGAACACCACTGATGTCATCAAAATAATTCTCAAAAGCATTCCTTTTCTACTGAATTCTATAAAAATTTATCAAATAAAGTTAAGAGATAATAGAGATTTGAATGTCATATACTTTTAAAAATTTAAACAAATGGGATTGATTGTTAGCACTATGATGATCGACAAAAAATCCGTTATGAATGCTGCATCTCTCAACTTATTTTTAATAAAATCATAATTTTTGCATATACAATAGATCGTCGATTATCCGAATGTCAATTATTCAAATTCTTGTTTCCCAAAAAAGTTATAGCAACTTTTAGTGCACTGGTTGTTATGTTGAAGTATTATTCTTGTCCCTTAATGCAGATATATGCAGTATAGCATAGAAATAGTGTTAATTTATCATTACAAGAGTTAAAAAATCAATATTAACTGTATAGACGGTTTTAGTTGTTATTTACAAACCATTTCCTAATAGAATTATTATAATTATTTTAAGACAGTACTTCATACTTTAAAATATAATAATAATAAATCTTGCATATAGTAATTTAATTGTAAGGCTTAATTAATTACACTTTTTTTGTATAAAATGGATATTTAATTATCCGAAATATTTGATTAACTGAACAACCTTGATCCCAATACTTCTGATAATCAACACTATTATATTTACATAAAACTTAATATTTCGACCTCCTTAGGTCGAATTCTTATAATTTTCATGAAATCTTCGAAACACGTTCCTCCATAGGCTGTAAAATTCGCTATCCTAAAATTTGCTACATTTATATATTACAATATATTTAAACATATGTATACATACATAAATGAAGCAAATTTTAGATGATAACGAATTTTGTTTATAAATATATATAAGAAAACATGAAAAAGTTTTTTACATACATTTCATTCGACGAAGTCAAAAATGCAATAATAGAAAATTAATTATATATTTACTTTAATGTTATAAAAATTATCAATTTTGGGGGCCCTCAGACGCGCCAACTGTCTATTATATTATATTCAGTTTATTAACCCAATATCCCAATGAATAATCAATTAGGTATATTTGTAAAATTTTAAATTTATTTGATTTTATCATCACCTACCTGGATCTTGTCCGATTAGGTTACATCGTAACTGATCGTTCATCTATTAAATATTAATCCTTCTTCCTCATAAATAAACAATAAATTATAATTCAGAGATTTGTTGATGTTAACTAATAGGAATTTAATTGGAATCAAGTTCTAAATTTCTTGAATATTTATAAGCTATAATGTAGGCAACTGTATTTACATCTGTTTCTATAATTTGAAGTTGTAAGCTGGCAATTCTCTTCCGAATTTTTAATATTTTTTGATAAATTGCTTTTAATCCTATAATTTGAAGTTGTAAGCTGGCAATTCTCTTCCGAATTTTTAATATTTTTTGATAAATTTATTCTAAAATACTTTCTTTATAGTGCATAAATGATAAAAATAAGTATACGAATATGATATATACAATATATATATATGTGTATGTATGTGTGTGTATGTGTGTTTATTTATTTATATAAAAGAATTACTTAAATTGTTATTATTTTATAAATTTAATAAATTCCTGAATATTTATAAGCTATAATGTAGGCAACTGTATTTACATCTGTTTCTGCTTTTAATCCTATAATTTGAAGTTGTAAGCTGGCAATTCTCTTCCGAATTTTTAATATTTTTTGATAAATTTATTCTAAAATACTTTCTTTATAGTGCATAAATGATAAAAATAAGTATACGAATATGATATATACAATATATATATATGTGTATGTATGTGTGTGTATGTGTGTTTATTTATTTATATAAAAGAATTACTTAAATTGTTATTATTTTATAAATTTAGCATTTCTTCGTATAGTTGGAATAAAATTTATAGAATAATAAGAATAATACAAATATAAGTAAATTCTTTATATAAATATTTATGCATATTCGTATTCTTATTTTAGCCATGTAGTCATTACTATAAATATCTAAATATTTTAAAAAATTTTAGTAGGAAATATTGAAAATATTGAGAAACTTCTAACCACAAATTCACAGATATTGGGGTATACTTTTAATATTTCGCAGGTATTATTAGATTATTTAAGTGTCCAGTATTTTAGAATTTCTTTGCAAAGTTTGCAACGTCTCAATATTTTCTTTCTATTAAGATATTAGACTGCATATATTTTTTCTATATTAAATTGTAAATAACATAACAATTTAACATAAATAATTATTACAGGTAATAAAAAATGATTAGAAATATATTATCAGAAAGATTGTTAAAAAAAACTAGAGGAACAAATTTCGCAAATAAACTTATTTGTAGGAATAAGAATATGTCTAAATGATTCATGCCCTAGTAAAAAACAAAGTACAATATAGTATATATTAAATACTGTAATAATAATATAAAAATCAAGGAAAAAATCCAGGAAAGAATGAAATAAATAATATATATATGACTTCAGAGAAATTATATCTGATAGAATATGTTGATTTTGTGATTTATGAAAAGTAAATTGATAATATAAAAATCAAGGAAAAAATCCAGGAAAGAATGAAATAAGTAATATATATATCACTTCAGAGAAATTATATCTGATAGAATATGTTGATTTTGTGATTTATGAAAAGTAAATTTAGCGGGAGAAAGAGCCGTTTTAAATGGGCGCTCATTTAAAACGGTTACACTTTCTTTCCATCAAGAGGCACGGCAGTGACTCTAAGCCAAGTACAGTAGTCACTGACTGACTATTATACTCATTTAAAACGGCTACACTTTCTTTCCATTTAATCGTCACTATAATCTTTCGATTTTCTTGCTTAATAACATCAAGGTCATCTTTAAATGAGATAACTTCTTAATAAATTTCAAAAAATTCTAACAATTAGTTAGAAAGATATGAAGAGATTATGTTAAAAGTTTGAATGTTATCAATTTCTAAATAGTTAAGAGTTTTATTTCTATTATTTGATATTGCAAATCTTTATTGATTGTTTTGGTGCCAGTAGCGGAACTTAAAATTTTTGGGCCGCCGCAAAATACTTACTAAGAGCATATGTATCATAAGCATCCATAAGCATATCATGTGCTTGAGCTGCAGTTTTCTTTAAATGAAAGCAAAAAAGTAATGCTTCCCGCAAATGGCGCTTATTCGGTTCAAAATTCGACATTTTTGTGCGCGAACAGCAAATGACAGTGTAAAAAAATCACTAATTTTTTGACGCAGTCTTATTGACAGATTGTTAGGCTTTGAGAATGACGCTTCTGTCGTGACAGATTGCGTCACCATTTACGTGCAGAGCCATCTATCGGAAAACAGCGAGAACTTTTTCACACACCTGATAATATGGGTATGGATACATTTCATAATATGGTGAACCATTCATATAAAGTACATTGGTTTAGATATGATTTGCAGAGCCTAGACCCATAGTATTAGGACAGATTTTGCTTATTATCATTATTCATATGGGTAGTATTGGCTCTCTTGATTATCTCTAGAATTTCTGCTAGCTTGATGTTATCCATTGTCTGAATGTTTTTTATTACTACTGCATTATTCCATTGTATGATGACTTTTAGAATCTTCTTGCTAAGGCTGTGGTTAAATTGTAATTCTTTAAATCTTCTTTATGTTCCAGGAGCCTGTTTCTCAGACATCTTGTAATGCTATCTATATAGACTTCTATTGTATTCATATTTATATTCCAGGTGCAGATATTACATAAGTGCTTGAAAGGGAATCTATTGGAGGCTTATCTATATCATTTCTAAGTATATCATATATAGTGTTTGATCTTCTATAGGAGAGTACAATCCCAGCTTTCTTCTTTATAGATCTTATAAAACTTAGAGTAAGAGCATATATTGTTAGTTTTATTAACAAATATAATTTTTTGTTCTCCTCATTTAATTACTAAAATGATAACTTTCTGATCTGCTTGCATTCCTCTGTCAGTTATGGGAATGACAAAAGTTTAGGAACCTCTAATTTTGTTTTTTATACTTACATCAATAAAAAATTCTTAAAGTCATTTTTATCATATTCATTCATTTATCATAATAACTAAAATACTGCTTTAAATTAAATTTTTTAATAAAATTTTAAATAACCTAATTCCAATTTAATCTGAATCATCTAATGCATTTGTCAATTTTGGACTGCCAAAATTTCAAGAACCTCTTGCCTGACTTGTTGTATCATGCTCCACATCTCCTCCTTAGTTTATGTTTACTTTTTTTTTCAGATATCTTAATCCAATAAATTATAATTTGGGAAAATTTGGCCCCTTGTAAATAATATGATTTTGTTGTTTTTCTCACAAAGTTTGATAAATCAGTTTTATTTAAAAATTTATAAGTTTTAATTTATCAGAGAGACAAAACAATCAATACCACGCTTAACAATCAATGCAAAGTCAATTATTTCCTATAATCAATGTTCTAGATAAGTGGTGTTCAACCTTTTCACACTCGCAAACCAGCAAAAATAAAGGAATTATGTTGCGGACCGGCGAACTGTCAAGATTGAAATAAAAATCTAAACCTAAATAATATTTTTATTAAATAACTGAATAGAAATACAAATTTATAAGATATTATTTAATGCTGCGTCTGCTGTTGCTTCTTTGCTAGCAAATCAGTTATGCGTGGTTGCAGTTTTGTTATTGTATTTTGAATATTACTTTCTGTTTGACATTAGCTGTAGTTAAAAATTCACTCAAAATTGGGAACATTTCTACATCTTTCTTATGTACTCGACTGTCCCAAAGATCCAGCTTCTTTTTGAATGCATCCAGTTTATTTCTTACTGTAAATATATTTGTACAAGATCTCTGAAGTGAAATGTTAAGGTCATTAAGAAGATTAATTATATCTGCCATATATGCAAGTATAGCCATCCATTCTTCATTTAACAAAGATTCTATCAGATTGGATTTTCGGATGCCTAAAAATTTCGTTACCTCTTCTCTTAATTCAAAAGGCATGCAAGAACTCTTCCTCTTGATAATCACCTCACTTCTGCATGGAGAAGAACATGTTAGTGGTGTGAATCCATATTCTCACACAATATTGTGAACAACCTGGAATTCATAGCTCGACTACGAATCTCATTAACAATCTTTACTACATCATTCATCACTGTGTTCAGTTCAGCAGAAAGCTTCTTTGCAGCTAAATATTCTCGATGGATTTTGCAGTGAGTTGACAATATTTCCGGGTGCGCAACTTCTTTTATTTTTGCAACTACTCCAGAGCGATGTCCAATCATACTTGCGGCACCGTCCATACACACTCCCATGTATTTCTTCCAGTCTAAGCCTTGTGCTTGAATATAGTTATTAAGAGCAGTAAATATCTCAGAACTAGTAGTTCTTCCAGGTAAATCAAGGCAACAAAGAAGTTCTTCCTGTAAGACTTCCTCTTCACTATATCTCACAAAGCAAAGAAGGATAGCATAGTTACTCACATCAGTAGACTCATCAAGCTGAATTGCAAAATATCTAGATTTTTTTTATCCCTTCTACAACTTGAATTTCGATATCTGTTGCCATATCAACAATTCTTCTTTGAATAGTATTATCCGACATGGGTATAGCCTCCAGTTTTTTAATGAATTGAGGTCCCAAAATTTCTCGTACGACATCTAAAATGCAAGGTTTTACTAAATTCTCACCGATTGTAAATGGCTTTTTAGCTTTAGCTATACGGAGAGCCACTAAGTACGACACTCGAAGTAATGACTTGTTGCTAGTCACCATCATTTTCATTACACTTTTCTGTGTTTTAATTTCATCACATAATCTACAATAATTCAGCACTATCTTGCAGTAAAAACTCTTTACTTTAAAAGCCCTTCGCTAACGTTTTCAGTTATACACCATCTTCAGGCATCATCTTAAAATACAACGGAATTCTAAAATAGAAGATTACATGCTTCTTTACAGTTTAGAATAGAACAGTAGAACAAATACGTTTGTTTTGCTTTTTTCTTTAAAACTTACACTCGTTACAAACAGTTAAACAACATTAAAGAACAAGTACTACAAACTTAGTTAATATATAATCAAATAGCATATAATAACAAATAAAATTAAACTAAAATAAATAGAAATAAATTTAAAATAAAATAAAGAACTAAACATAAAATAAAATAAAATTAAATTAAATAAAGAACTAGACGCATAAACTTCATTATAAGGAGGCTTTACTAATTGCACGTTATAGAAAGTCTGCTATAGTATTTTGCCATATTAACAAGCTTCCGTCCTAATAAATCCCACTTTTTTAGTATCCTTGCTTAGTCAATGCATACTTCCATATTTTACTGCAAGATAGTGCTGAATTATTGTAGTTATTTAAGAGTTTAAGCAGTTGCATACTAAAGTTTGAAATCACATAATCTTTCAAAAAGTCTATGGGCTTATCAATAAAATCTTTATGCTTCAAATTCAAATGACGAGCAAGTTTGGATGGTTTCATGGCATGATTTGACAAAATTTCGGAGCAAACTACACAAAAAATCGTGGCGATAATTCACTGCCTGGTGCTAAAATAAAACCAAACTTTAAAAACTCCTTATTGTAATGTCTGACAAAGTTTCCTTTTGACTTTTTAGGTGGTATTGCACATTCCAAAGTATCGACATATGACTTTTTCTTTGCTTGTTCTGAATTTGAAGCACTAGTACTTGGCATATTTTCAGAAGAATCACTATTTTGCTCTTGATTATTGTCTTTATTTAAAAAGATTAGAAGGCTTTGCTGTTTGCTTTTCTTCTTTTCCATTTTATAGAGTTTCTATTTTGGCAAAACCAACGAATTCAATTTAATTCAAAAATTCTTCTAAAATATAAAACTGCTTATGATCAATTTAAATAAAGTTCTAACACAGTAAGTTTAAGCCGTAGCTAACATCTCGGAGGATAAAGCGGTGGCTACACCCTCCATATAAACAGAAAGAAGAAGAAGAAGAAGAAGCCGTAGCTTCGCTAGTCTCGGTTTCTGAAATCGGTTCTCGGCGACGGTTTATTGAGGCCGCTGTCTAAAACGTAAGCCGTGGCCTGTTAAAACTTCGTTTCTGTAATCGGCCCACAGAGTTTCGATCGGTCGGATACGAACGGCTATTGTTTTCTAATCTGGTATTAATAAGGTAGAACTTTCTTTCCAATTTGTTAAATTATTCGAATAACTTAACAAATTGCGGTAAGTTTACCAATAGACTATTTTATTCGGTCATCAATGGAAGCCAGACCAATTAATTTTTACCCACTGAAGATACAAAGCTTAAAAATAATCGACTGAAATTCTGATATGGTTGGCTAATGGCGGGTTATCCCTATTCAACCACTTGTGTCTATAGGAGAGTTTGGAAATAATGGAGGTGGTGTGTTGAAATAGAAATATCTGATGGAGACGAATAATCTGTTTTTGCCCGATATTTTCTCCGTAACGAATACAGATGTTAGTATAGATTTTCCCCTAAACCAGAGGGAAGAGGATAGATAGTGGTAAACGAGGGAGAAGACTACTCATAGCTGTGAAAGGAGCGGCGTCAGGAATAGGAGCGGTAGTACGATCGATTAACACAAGAATTGTGAAATAGAAAATATGGACCGGACCGGAAAAGGGGATCGACAACAAAGCTAACCGAAAGAAACCGTCCAAACTTGGAAAACGATTAATCGGTAAAAAGTAGATTCCTTCTCCAGTATAATTGGAACAAGTCCAAGTTGCACACGGCACTAATATATGGGTTGAAAAACACCTCTTTCGGTAGAATACAGAAGATGGCGCATCTGCAACGGCCGATTGTTATCGAGACTTCAGAAGTTGGCTGGACGAAATAATTTCTTATTAATTTTCTTCTGGATTAGTAGAGACGGAGTTAAATAAATTTTATTTTTCTTATTCTCTAAATGCTATGAAAACTGGCCATATAGTTTTTAGATCTTACACATCGGATGGAAGTTAGAATGCGATCGTTTAATCACGTATTTCTTAAATTTTCATTAGCATCTTATCGCATCAGGGGGAAAACTTATCATTCCAGCAGTTCGATGAGCGAGTCCATCCACCGAAATCCAATAGTCGTTCTCCATTCTACCTTTCGACTGAATTTTCCGAAAGAAAATTCAGTCGAAAGAATTGGCAGAATCTGTTTCTAATATTTTACTGCAGCTGTCACTGGTAAATCAATGCAGTTGGGCTACTTTTACGCTATTAAAAACAAAAATTGGATCTTATCCAATACGTAACTTAGCCCCAGCTATTTTTGTTTCGTCACTGTTCGGGCGGATTCTTTCTCGGGCGGCAGCCCGATCATTTCTTCCTTCTTACTATCGTTCACCGAGGGAAACGGGCTGGAAGGGAGGAGATTTGTTTCCCAGCCAGAAATGCGTAAGGTACAAATCTTCTATTTCTTTCTCGCTCTTCGGTGTCGGACTGTTAACCATCAGCCTTTCCATAAAACGTACTATGACTATCGATACGACGGCCATGTATTCGACAAACAACAGAGCAAAATGACTCAGCAACACTGTTGGAAAAGTATTTCAGTCAAATTATGGATACTTGGAATCGTATTGGCAAAATAATTTAAATTACGAATAAAAGTTGTTAATATTTCATTTCATATTCTGAGACATGTCAAAAGGCCACTCCCCTGCTCCACCTACCAGGGTACTACAGGGTACTTCACGTCTGCGAGAATAATCTCGGCTTAATCACTGCCTGCCACTGGGGAGCGAACTCGCCTGTCACCTCTTGGTCCTCGAAGCGAACGAAATACGTATACGGCGGACTCGCTCAGGTTTGCCAGGCCTAGGGGTAAAAAGGCCGCATCCGTATCCCGTGCACTGTGTCGCCGAAGCGACCTTTACTGGCCGAAAATCGTCGTCGTCCACAGAGGGAGCGAGGACACAAAGAGGCTAAACGGATTTGCTACAACCAGTTCTCCTAAAGAAGGAGATCACCTTAGGCCACCATAGCTCGGGCAAGACCGCCACAAAAATGCGGCAGTTCCCTGGAAGATCGGAAAGAATGGTATCAGCGAACCTTCCTTAAAATGCAGAACCTTTACTAATTATCGCAACTGGAGGGTGGAACGCGTGACCGCGCGGTCCAACCCAACTGGAAAGGGCGAGAATCTCTCCCGGTTCGATCACCGATGCAGCTCACTGTCAGCGCCTGATTGGTGGGCCACTATGGAGACGTATCGACCGACGCCGTGCAATGGCCGGGCTCTGACGCTTGGCTGTAGCCAAAAATCGTTCGGATTAACTCTCCGAGGTTTGATGACTCCCTAGGGAAGCGAGCTTCCCCATCCTCTGGATGAACCGACTCAGCCCAAGCAAGGCCAATTCTCGGGTGGGAACCGTAACGACTTCTATCTCTCTACCATCCATCCCTTCGGCACGGTACAACGCCTTGGGATTGCGACCCTTACAGAGGTCTTGTACCTCACGCAGGGCATACGTCGGACCGACTCTTAATCCCGGAACAGCAGGGACTCGGATTGTCGAGTGGCGAAATACACAGCATCCATCAGCGAGAGATGGGTGCAGCCACGCTCTCCGACCCTATAGGAATTTCTTCACTAGGAGCAGCTACTACTGTGGGCCAGGGCCAGGAACATCCCAGGCCGACCAGTTTTGCTGTTGGATCTCTTTATAGAAAGTCAAACGAGATCCGAGGGAGATTTATTCGGCTAGGACTTCCCGCGGCTGTCTACTCGAGGAACCACTTCCTTTCGACAGCCACTGACACACACTTACGTCTGCACCCGTTCACCCGTTCAGACGAAGACGACCCCACAGGTCGTCTTCGTCTGAATTTCGCCAAGCAATTGGCAACCTCTTAGTTTCTCCCTGTCACTATGGACGTACCAGCCTCGTTGAACAGGTACAAGCATAGTGACAGCCGGTTAGCCCTCTCGCCACGTCAAGGAGGGCCCCTCCAGAGGGTTGTTAACATCTCATCTTGTATTCTGAGTCAGGCCAGAGGCCACTCCCCTGCTCCACCTATTAGGGTACTACAGGGTTCTTGCGACTGCGAGAATAATCTCGGCTCAATCATTGCCTGCAAATGGGGGTGCGGACTCGCCTGACCACCTCCCGATCCACATGGGAAGGAAATACGAATACGGCGGATTCGCTCAGATTGCCAGGCCTAGGGGTAAGAAGACTGCATTCGTATCCCGTGCATTGTGTCGCCGAAGCGCCCTTAAAATGCCGAGAATCGCCTCCTCCACAGAGGAAGCGGAGACACAAAGAGGCTGTACTTGCTACTTTGTGTACTAAGTACACCTTGCTCAGGCGCTTTCGCTACGAATAAACGCCGACAACAGGCCAAAAGGACGGAAAAGTCCGAACCTTTCTTTATTACGAGTAAACAAAGAGACTGAACGAATTTGCTACTGGATCTCCCATGACAGGAGATCACTCTTGTCAGGCTAAACGTAGCAGCCCGACTGACGACTGAACAAGGCCAGATCCTCCAAGCGAACAGAACCTTAACTGATATTCGCTTCGGCGGGGTAGTAAACACAATGTTGAAAACCAGAGCGGTCACCTCCCCTCTTGGAAAGGGCGAGAATCTCCCCCGTTTCGATCCCCGATGCAGGCCGCTGCCAGATATGGCGAGAATCTCCCCCGCTTCGATCCCCGATATAGCCTACTTCAGATATGGCTAGTGGGCCACCATAGAGACGATATCGATCGACGCCGTAAATTTGTCGGGTTCAAACGCCATGCCGGAGATCGAGTATCGCTCGGGTCAACTCCACGAGGTTTTGTGATTCCCTAGGGATGCAAGCTTCCCCCAGTCTGAGGATAAAATCCGCTATAGCCCGAGTTCGACCAACTCTCGGGTGGGCACCGTTAAGGCTTCTGTCCCTCCACTATTCATCCTGTCGGAACAGTACGCCACCTTGGGATTTGAGACCCTTCTAGAAGACTTGTACCTCACGCACGGCATACGTCGGGCCGATTCTTAATCCCGGACCCGCAGGGACTTGGGCGGTCGATCGGCGAACTACAGAGCGCCCACCGGCGAGGTGTGAGGGTGCAACCCCGGCTCTACCGACCCAGAAAGAATTTCATCACCTGGGGCAGTGTCAGGACTACTCGGGAGACCTGTCTGAGTTCTGCCCGACACCGCTGGGCCTCTCTATAGAAAGTCAACCAAGGCCCGAAAAACGGAACGGATATTAACCAATCTCCCCCACATCTCTGATACGGGTTTCCCAGGCCCGACCGGGAGATGTGCCGTAAGGACACTGGTGTGCGACCTGCACGCGCACCTTCTTCCAGTGTGGAGATTATTGGAAAAATGCCATCCCCACTGGGAGTCAGTGTACCCAGACACTATGATCTTATCGGCCCGGCTGCGGATGCACAGATACAGACATAGTATCTGCCGGCACAAGCCCCCTCGCCACGCCAAGGCGGGCTCCCTCGAGGGGGGTTGTTAACATCTAACCGAAACTATTAGCGGCCAGATGGCCGACTGTTAACACGTTGGAGTGCACGCAGGAGGATCCTGGTTCTCGTCCCGGGTGCGGCAAATCTCTGAAAAAGTTTTTTTTCGTGGTAGAGGGACCGGCCCGGCCATGTCCGTCCTTCACCATCCGGCCCCTCTCTATGGGTGTAGGTGCAGCCCGTTGTTGGAACTGGCCCCACCCCTTAGTAATCTCCCTGATTTGAAAGGGCGCAATAATACAAAAAAATATCTCCTCATTTCCATACTGGGATGATAATTGTTTTTTTCTTTGGTTTACGCTGTTTTCCAACTGGAAAACAGGACTAATGGGAACTACATTCCAGTGTCGGCCACCCTACATCTGTAAAAGTGGGCCGACAGCAGGGATCAAGATTCTTTTCTTTAGGTAACAAATGATAATATTCCGACAGGATGGAAAAGATTAAATGAAGTGGCGAAACAAGCACTTCCATAGGCTGCCCACCCCTGCGAAGATGGAAAAGATTAAATGAAGTGGCGAAACAAGCACTTCCATAGGCTGCCCACCGCCGCAGAGGGGTCAGCCGGATTGTGGAGAACGGGGATCGATGAGCTGGAGCTGGACCACATGATAAATATTTTCAAGGGATGGGACCCGAGACTCAAATCCGGGTCCTGCAGAGTGGAAAGCTGAAGCGTTTCCACGCGGCCAATCCGGCCGACTTTGTGGAGGTCTTTTTTTTTTTGTCAACAGATGACGCCACTTTCCACTCAGTAAGAGTACTAAGTGGCGGGGCGAAACAAGCCCTTCCACAGGCTGCCCACCCCTGCGGAGGGGTCAGCCGGATTGTGGAGGACGGGGATCGACGGGCCGGGCCCGGACCCCATGATAAATATTTTCAAGGGGTGGGACCCGAGACTCGAACCCGGGTCCTCCAGAGTGGAAAACCGAAGCGTTTCCACGCGGCCAATCCGGCCCTTTGTGGAGGTCAGACGAATGGTGGCGAACGGGAATGGACAGTCCTGGCAGGAACCCAGCATAAATAATTTCAAAGGGGAGGGACCTATATTGGATATCGGGTCCTCCAGAATGGAAAACCGAAGCTTTTTCACACGATCAATCCGGCCGACAGGAGGAGGGTTCAATCAATCAGGTCCGGATCCGTCCTAAAAAACTTTTGATATTGTGAATTCGGAATTACAATCGGGATCCTTCATATTCTGAACCAATTCTTTTCAAAAGGATTCGAGTCTGGTTGATTGAATTCTCAACTCCATTTAACAGCTGATCCCACTGCAGATATACACGACCCATAGCGGGCACTGAAATCTTCATTGAATGTCGCGCTAAACCACACATGACAAAAAGCGAAAGTTACTAAGCTGTCGAAGCAATTTAATGGCCACAGAAATCTTCGATATCGTTTGATTACCTGGCCATTAGATAATGAACGGGATTTCTTCAGCCAGGATCAAGCCCCACTAAGAATTTTCTGATAAAAATTAGATGCTAAAGCGTGAGACCAGGAATTAATCCGAGTCACTATCGATTCCACCCCTATTATTAAGAGATAATTTAAAATATAATTGGATTTACTGTAAATATTTATTAAAGGATTCGGTCTCGGACCATCCAGCCCCGTCCTCCAAAATCCGGCTGATCTGTCCATATGAGTAGGCATCCGATGAAAGGACTTGTTTCAGATGAAACAGATGAAAGGGCTTGTTTCAGAGTGGAAAGCCGAAGCGTGGAAACGCTTCAGCTTTCCACTCTGGAGGACCCGGGTTCCAGTCTCGGGTCCAAATAAAAAAAGTAAATTACCGAACGAGAAAAATCGAAGATATATAAGTTAGGAAAACTATTTTTAAAACATCAATTAAACTAATAGCGTAGATTAAAATCTAAAGCGAGCACTCATTTATTTCGCTCGTTTTGGAGATAGAAGTAGAAATGGTTTTGTAATAATACCGGGATTTTTCCGCATTTGTAGATAAACTAGTCATTTCGGCGAACGATAAGATGGTTTTCAGATTTGAAAACTGCGAAATTTCGAAAGCGGAAAAATAAAATGCCTACATTTTACGTGATTTTTAACGCTGCAAATATTTTCTGACTAGAAAAAAAAATGTAAAAATAATCGGAATTTCTAATCGATTTTTTACTTTAATTTCTAAGAAAATGACTCGAATTAAATTAATTTATATTCAAGAAAACTCATACGAAAATTCTATCAGCTTTCTGACTCAACGATTGGCGAATTTCCCCGTTTAACGCTCTTCTGATGAGTTTTAATCAATTGTTATAACATTAATCATGTTTATATATATTAATTTCTAAAAAATGACTCGAATTAAATTAATTTATATACAAATAAACTTATGCCAAAATTCCATCAACAATTATAACTGGATGACTGACGAATTCCCTCGCTTAACGCGCTTCTGATGAGTTTATCGATGTTAATCGGTTTTATATACGAATTAAAATCTATAAATTTCTTCCGTTTATCTGTTTCTCGTTAGAAACCAACATCAAAAATTTTACTTTCTATACAATTCGCGAAAGTTTTTACAGCGAAACTACAGATTCTTTAAGTGTTAAATTATGCGAACAAAGATAACGATTATTAAAGTTATCCAAAGTATAAATAAATAAAAGGTAAAATTTCTCATAAAATTTTGATGGACTTCTAACAGATTTACACATTTTTTCCCCGATCTTTTATTGTTATCTTTAAAGACAAAATAACTTGTTATAAAAATCCAGTCACAATTGTAAATCCTTCTGGAGTATCTCGAAAGAAGTGTTTCAAATCGATTTACAGGCTCTCCTCTCAGATATTTATATCTTTTAATGGTATCAATTTTTCTCAACATTTGGAATTTACACGCAACAAGACCATTTAACATCACATTTTGGTATACCCTAGAGATTTTTCAGCCGTTCCAGTTATCTTAATCCATTTTGAAACGAAACGAAAAAAAAAGATGATATATATATATAGAAAGTCGTTGCTTGTGCCGCTCTGACATGACAATCTAGTATTATCTCGGATCCAAAACAACGGTTATAGATAAATAATAATAATTCCGTAATTTAATCAGAAAATACGTTAAATAAATAAGCACCGGAATTTTTTTATACGATTAAAAATACAGTAAAAAAAGTAAAATAAATAAAACTCTTTCTGTATCTGTTGTAACTTCTTTCTTCGGATCATTATGTCAACATTCAAGTCTAAATTGACTTTCTTATCAAATATTTACTCAAACTATTTTTTTGCAACTAATTTAGATTTAAGTGAGGATTATCTTCAGGATTAAATTTGAATCTACAGAAAAAAAAAAAATAAATAAATATCGATAATCGATAAGAGGAAGAAGAAAAGTCATTGAGTTGTCTCTCGAAAGAACTTTATAAATTTACTGACTTTCTTCGATTGAGTGAATTTTATGTAGTTTTTTTTATTATTATTTATTTTTCTTGATAAAATATCATATATATATATATAATCGAATTTTCTTGATTATAATCCACTTAGATTGATTAAAAAAGAAAA
The DNA here is from genome assembly GCA_000484575.1 of Olivierus martensii. NCBI lineage: Eukaryota > Metazoa > Arthropoda > Arachnida > Scorpiones > Buthidae > Olivierus > Olivierus martensii. Next base: position 63,630 of record AYEL01080150.1, read on the forward strand.
TAAATGCCGGAAATTCATTTTCTTAATATCATAAATCATTTTAATAAAATATAGAAAAAGTGGATAAAAAGATAAATTTTGTTGTATACAGCTTCGATTTAAGAACCTATATGTGAGAAGATCCTAGTTTATTATAGAAAAGCATCGGATAGTCGGATATTTTCTAGAATTCCAAGCAACGTATTGCGAGTTTATTCCATGCGATTGTGAAGCGTAAAAAATAGAATAAGTTGCTATATATGTGTGGTTAGAAGTGTTTCCTTTCGATTTTAGAAACAACTATCAGAAATTGGAGACACTATCCTGACACCGGAAACATCTTAGCAAAGTTATATCACCGGACGATCGTTATCATACTTTAATGGAAAGGTTGCGATACAATTCGACTGTTGGCTGATATCGAATTTCAAACTTAATTCCCTTCAGGAAAGGAAAACTATCGTTATTATACCGTAATTTGTTCGGAAAGTATAAATTTACAAACTCCTATATCTAAGCGATAACAAATCTTCTCTCTGAAGTTATACTGTTTACGTTTTCCGTATCGTTATTATACGGATACGAAATCTTCCGTTTATCTTCATCCAGTAGAAGTTTTATGCCATAAAAGTTTAAGCGAGTTAAGTGAGCTATAAAATTCTAAACGTCGTGACTAGTAAGAGGAGAAAACAACGATGCAATAAAGCGTAAAACAGTAAGGAATACGAACAGAGATGCAATACTGTTACTAATAATGATTCTATATATTTGCTATGCAGAAATAATCGATTTGCAAATGTGGCGAGAGAGTAACTGTAAGCATTAGAACTATCGACAGAATGTAGGAACCGAAGCAAAAGTTTTATCCGAGAAATCTTCTGTTAACTGATGCTACGAAAGTTAAAAAAAAAAAAGTAGGCAAAAAAGAATACAAAGATTGGATAAGGTTGAAGTAGAAAACGTAATATTTTTAGACGAAAGTAGATTTTCTTTTGATAACAATAGGCTAGTATTGCTATCAACAGAAGATTTACTTTCAACAGAGAGAGAGAAAGAAGAGAAATATAACAAAAATCAAAGTTTTTTTTTTTTATCTCATTTTTTATTCGAAGTAAATGTCTGAAAGGAGTATTTGAAGTATAACTAGAATCCATTTTTGTTCTAGAAATAGAATTTTACTTAAAACTTTTTTTTTTGAAACAGCAATACTTAGTTACGATTATGAAATATCCTGTTTTTCTAATGTTAAAATACATTACGAGTGAAGAGTGTGTATGTGTGTGTGGTTGAAAGGATTTGCTTTGTGAATGTAACCATGAAATCAAACTAGGCTGTTGACAGCACTTTTCCTACGTACCGCGCTCATGATCATGTTCCAGATAAGTTTAGAATTTATCAACAAAAGATCTGACATCATGTCACGCATCAAAATGATAAATTGGAATTTTATTTTATTTTCTATTCCCTTTAAATCTTTCTCTCTCTTTTCTTTTTTTTTTTTGCACATTTGGAACTAAATGTATTGCGTGTATCAGCATTACAATCCTGGAAATCCTCTTTTCTTTTTTTTTGCACATTTGGAACTAAATGTATTGCGTGTATCAGCATTACAATCCTGGAAATGCCCGAACTTCGTTCAATAACATTTGTAGGTGAAGAGAGCAATGCTCAATAAAGTATATATATTGCAGTATATAATTCTATTGCTGAAGTAAAGTGAAGGGGGAAAGAAACGGTTTGTAAACGTATGAAATTCAAAATTTCTAACTCTTGTAAGAACATAATTTTTTAATATATATTCTCTCTCATTCATAGTACTGGATGAATGGAATCGGTTTATGGACACAAAAGATTATCGAAAATCGTTCTCAAAAATTTATCTCAGGAAAAATCAAGAAATTTAAACTCAAAATTGATATTAAGTAACTTGTATTATTAGACATTAAAGACAATTTACACAACTATTATAGTGATAAAAATACTTTTTAAATGTTTAAATTTATTTTTATAAAATCAAATGACTCAAAGTTTACATTACAATGCACAGTCAAGTAGAAGACAAACCACTATCAAAAATGTAATTTTTTTTTTAATTAATAATAGTGAAAATTTATGAAAATCATTAATTTTGACACATCTATAAGTTGATAATTATTAAAACTTTTCAATTTCGATTCTGATCGGGTGGAAATCCCGATTAACAGTTTTTCTTTCAATAGCGGCGTCATGTTAAAAACTATCAAAATTTTAGAAATTTTTCTTTATCAAAGTTGAAGTTGATAATTATTAAAACTTTTCAAATTCGATTCTGATCGGGTGGAAATCCCGATTAACAGTTTTTCTTTCAAAAGCGGCGTCATGTTAAAAACTATCAAAATTTTAGAAATTTTTCTTTATCAAAGTTGAAGTTTAAATAAAAGTAAAATGCCAACTTGACATCGTTAACAAAAATGTTCTTGCAAAGTGGACATATAAATTAAATTTAAAGAGATTTCGGTCACAATGTCACGCACTAAGGTTATAATTCCGACTTAAAATTTCCAAGTTACAAACCACTCACTCTTATTGTTGTATATTGCATATCAAATTTTTTATATTTGTTTATTTTTGATATTTATATATTATTCTTAACAAAGTATACTTTAAAATAAATAAACGTCTATAGTATAGTACTATAGTAGTGGAAAATATTATTGTATCAACGCTAGCATATTTAGCTATTCAGCAGTCATATGTGGAAATATTGTAGTACTGTCGATGTTCAACAATAGCGAACAATGCAAATAACATAAAAATATTTAATGCATCACTTAATAATTGTATACGCTTTAGTGAATTACAGTTATCAGTCGTTTTACTCCAAATAATATTGTAGCAATTTGAAAAGTGGACATTGATAAACTAAGTAGATGATTTTGCAATCAGAAAAACAAAGAAATGTGTTTCTAATATTTATCTAGTTTACGGTTCTGTTGCAATAATTCATGTGCATTTCTAAATTTTGATAGTAACTTTTAGTGTGATACAATAATTTTTTCCGTTAGTGTACTTCAGCATAAAATTTCTATTGTTTATTAAATTTTCTACTTATGTGGTTAATTCCTTCCGAATATTTTCGTGTAAATCGAAATTCGTAAAAGTCCAACAATATTACACGAACACGTACGTTATTAAACTAGAAAGTCTAAAAAAAAATCAATTTTCGTTATGTAAACATAAATATGAAAGTCACAAATGGATTTCTATTAAAAATAGAATAAAAATAAATTATTTAATGAATTTTTTTAATTTGCGTTTTATATTATAAAAATCCAGCACGAATAAAAAAAAAATTAAATCTACCTATCCCATTATTTCTGAAATGCAGTAAATATTACTGTTTTTAGATTTTTTTTCTGCTTTTGTATAGATTATGTATACATTAACAACTAGAAAATATTATAAGCCTTACATAATATTCTAAATTAACCACAAAAATTTTATTTTTATCATTAAGCATTCATATTTTGCATACAACATTTAAAACACCTGATTTTGTGCCTTATCCGAATTATTGCAATTCTGTTTTATTAAAAAAGAATAATTTATATATTTTTGTACGGTTAACAAAATTAAAGTTTTAATTATTAACAACGCAAACTGACAGATAATGTAAAGGATGGGATATTTATGAAACGACATACATATAATATTCAAGTAATATAAGCGTATAACAACACATAATGCTTCCCTTAATTAATTCGTCGTTATTATTTTATGCGATTTTATAATAATTCACTCTAACAATCATAATATAAACAAACTTTGCATCAACAGATTAATTATTGTTATATATAAGGTGGAATTACTGATGTGATTTACAAATAAATAATTATGAAGTCTTCAATCGTTTAGTTCCATGTTATAAATAAATTAATTACCAAATATTTTATTTACCATTTAAAATAAACATATCATAATTTATGTATTTAAACAATATTTTTTTTATTAAAAATTTCGGAAGTTAGTTATGAGATTTAAACGATTTAGAAACGTTAAACATCAATATTTGAACATTTGCATTTTTTTTTTTAGATCGGAAGTTCATTTCTACATTCATTTTTATCTTTATTAAAGCTCACTTAAAATATTTGAAGAATATTTATTTTATTGGAAAACTTGTTTCTTTTAATGATTTTATTTAAATTTTTTTTTTGACAATTAATTATTTATATAATATTTTTCAGTGATTAGTACGAGTGAATTTAATATTAACTGAAATAAAGTTTAGTGAGAACTTTATTTGTTTCAATTAATTATTGAAATATCTTCTTATTTCTTTTATATTTAATAATATGTTTCATTATATAAATTGCTAATTGTTATTATTAACATATTAATAAGAAAAAATATCTGCATTTTAAAATGATCAATGGATATATTGTATGCAACTGAAATCTGATATTTGTTACTAAGTTTTTGACATAATATGTAATATTTGTATCAATCCATCCCATTCCAACTGTAATACTTATAAAATTGTTTTAAAATTTGTGTTTAGTGTTTAAAATATTATAATTATGTATTATAATGTCAGAATTCAGAGAAAATGTGTTTTGTAATGTAATTATGAAATAATTTTTTTATTCCAAATTTTTCCATCAATCCTCAATTCTCAATGATTTTCAGTTATTTAATATTCTGACTAAAAGATGTATTTCTATAAATAAGGAAATAAACAAAAAATATTCTTAATATTTAAAAAGTATTTATAGATTGTTCCCAATTTTACAAGTTAATTTTAATTTGTTCCTACCACATTCATAAAGCAGGAATATATTTCTGTAGACACAATGATAAAAGCAGGGGTTAAATTCTCAACAATGAAATTTTTAATATACTAATGTTAATTACTGGTTAATAAAACAATAGTTTTTATGCTAAAACAACGATTTGTACAGTTATAACTTTCTAATTAGAACTGCTATACTTTCTTTAGTAGGATATAGCAAGACTTTCCTGATAGGATTGTATAGAGAAATGAGAAAAAAAGCCAGATTTAGGGGGCAAGAAAGTGGAGAGCAAACTGGAAGTGACGAAGGAAGATATATACCTATTCCTTACCACTTAAAAGATTTAAAGGTAGTTAGACGCATAGCTAAAAAAGAAGGTCGGACTCTAGCATCTAGAAGAGCACCTACGATTTTCAATTTAGTGCGTAATGACAAAGACAGATTAACGCAAATGGAAAGAAGTGGTGTATACAGTATTCCGATAGAAGATGTAGTAACAGAGGAAAGGGCGGCATATGTAGGAGTAACTAGTAGAACGTTAGCTACAAGAATTGATGAGCACAGAAGAGAGGTAAGAAAAGGGAAGGTTAATATCGCGTTAGCGATGGAAGCGTATAGTAGAGATCTGGATATAAAATGGCAGCAAGCGGAGGTGATAAGAACGATCGCACCGGGGACGCAACCCGTAGTGGCGGAGACAATCAAAATATTAAGGAGAAAGGACAAGGAGAATTTAGTGAACGATAGGGTAGCTTGGGAGTTGCCAGGGCCTTGGAGATACGCACTTAGGGAGGAAATGAAGAAAAAAACGAATTAAAGCAGGGTTAGATAAAAAGTAGAAGAGTCGGCAAGAAGTACGGAAATAGCATAAATAAGTTTAGTTATAGCTTAGAATGTATTAGTTTATGGTGGAATTGACATTATATTTTTCTAATGTATAGTGCATGTTTGTTTTTTAAAAGAATTTAAAGTTATGTTATGCTAAGAGTTGTTCTAAATCTGTTATATTCGATTGTAGTTTAGAATAGAATTGTTTATGTTCTAAGAATAAGTTTTAAATAATCTTGTTAATTTAAGTGATTGTACCAGAGGAGAGTGCGAATTGGTACCGAAAACATTTGTATCTGCATAGGAACTGTAATAAATGATGATTTATCCTAGACTGCTTGTAGTGCTTGTATGGATGATATGTAAGACAATGATTTGTTTATATAAAGCAAAGAAAACATCTCCTTTAAAATCAAGTAAATTATTATAATAAAGAAATTATATCATACAAATGCTAAAAAATTTTTATTCATCATCATCATTGACTGATGAATAGATGAGCTTTTGTACAGATGAACTACTGCCTTAGGTACAATCCAGGAATGAAAATTATTTATATAATCTTCAGATAAAACCATGGTGGCTAGAGGGCATGCTACTTTTGTTTCCTGGTTCACCATCTTGTTTTTCTTTTCCATTTCATAGCAATCAACAGAATTCTGTTACAAACTTAGTAATAGTCTATTGTATACCTATATATGTGGTTTGAAATGTTGTATTTATGAATGTTTAGCGTTTATTTATTGTAATTAATGTTCTTATTTTTGATTTTGTTGATACTTGATTAAAAAAAATTTTATAAATCTGGGAACTCATAAAGCACAAACTACTTGTATAATGCAAATAAATATAATAATAAATTTTCCTTTAAATAACTCCTTTTAATATAGAGGTGTAAATATTAAAAAATAAATAAAAACTTATGATTGATTGGGGAATTTGTATCCAAATATATAAAAATTTGAATTTTTATATATCTGGATGCAAAATAATATATGTAAAATTAGTTATATTATACTGTAATTAGTTTTTGTGTATATTTTACATATTTTGGAGATTTTTATCATTTAAAATGATGATAAATCAAAGATTTATTTATTATTACTCATTTCAAATATTTTTATAATTAAAAAATTTAAATGAAGAGTGACAAAATTTAGATTATTAATACTAAAAGGAATTAATATGACATCATAAAAGATACAGAAATATTAAAATTATCATGAAATTTCCAAAATTGATTTTGAAATAAAGTGCAGTATGTGCCAAAATATACAATATTGAAATGAAAAGACAAACAATATCACTTTGTTGTCATCTGTTAGTTTATTTCTCCTGAAAAAAACTAACATACACACTATTAGTGTATTCATTTACTATGGTATGCATAATGTAAGTGTTTGAACTGTGCACCACCTTGCTATAGACAGTATTCATATCATTCACACAGATTCTCAAACATATCCCAGAACCTCTGTTCTGGATATATTTGAGAATATCCATTATGCAAGCAAATCTTCATTTTCTGCAGACTTCTGCAAAAAGTAATGATTTGCTCGCATAATACAGGCAAAGTTCTCAGCAGATCTTCAGAGTTGAACATACTTTCCTTTAACACTCCCCAGAAGTAGGCATCAAGTGGTGTAAGATCAGGAGAATGGAACAAGTATAGGAAGTCAATACCACATGAAATGATTCATTCTGGAAAGTTTGCCTGCAGAATGGCTAGAGATTCTTGAGCTGTATGGATGATTGCCCTGTCCTGTTGATACTATTGTCTATTCATGTGAAGGTCCTTTACACACCCAACTTTCTCAAATCCTGAAGAAATGGTCTGATTGCCATATCCCTGTAGCAGTCTTGGGTAATGGTAAGAGCATTGCCTTCTTAATCCTCAATGAAATAGGGGACTATTATACCATATGCTGAGATGGCACCATTTCAAATGTGCACTATGTAGTGGTTTCTGGACAATAACATCTGGCCATTCAAAACCAAGGAAGCAAGTTGCTTGGCAATTCCATATGAGCAGAAGTAATGCTCAACTAAGAATACTTTTTCCTCTGTCAAGAGGAGACTATTTCCAACAACAACTGCACAACATGACTTCCTTTTCACTCCTGGGAACACATGCGGCTGACACTATGTCCCATCTACAAACACATATGCACATTTGAGATGCACGAATTTCAGTACTGTATATTTTGGTTCATACTGTAAAAACAATTCTTTATCATCTCTAGTAATTTCATCTTATTGAAATAACAGTGCTTATATATTGTGAAAATAAATAATTCGATAGTTTTTAATTTTTATGATAAATGTTAAACCATAGATACCCCAAATCATGGATAGCCAGATTAAAGTTACTTGGTTGTACAGTTTGTTCCAAAAAGATGTTCATCTGCTTTGCAGGGGCTGAACTTACAGTAAGTTGATTGGTTATAAAGTCTGTCAATTCAAACTTGCATAGGGAAGCTAAAAATGCATATGTTCGTTCTAACTAAAAATAGGGGTGCAGTATTTGACTGGGATGGGTTGATTACAGCACTTTTAACTGAAAAGACTGATCACTATTTCAAGCAAGGCAAGCTTAACAATTACGAACTGAGTAAATAGTTAGCATGCTCTAATATCATTTTTTTTAATTTTGAACATTGGTAATTATGAATATGATATTTATAGATTTATATTTTTAAATCTCTAATATGCTAATATGACTAATGCTAATATATTTATTTATTTTGCTGCCATACATTTTATATTAGCCATATATATATATTCCTGTCAAGGATAAGAATGAAATGTATTTGTCTAAATGTGTTTTTTTAAGGTTAAACTCAGAAAAGATTTCATATAGAGAGATTGGCAGTGATGTTTTATGAAATATAATTTATAATAAATATAGTGGATTCTGCTTAATTGGGACACATTGGGACTAAGTCATTTTGGCCCAATTAAGCAGCTTTCCCAATTAAACAAACTGATAATAAATTCTAAAATAAAATATGTAATACGTAGGTAAATAAATAAATAGGTAAAAAATAATAATTAAATACTTATTTTAATGCTTTATTAAAATAGATACCTAATTATTAGCTTTTTAGCAATCTCCTCTGACTTTGCCTTCAGCACTGGGCCGCAGATATTCATACCCCACCTACTACCTATAGAAAACCATTGATCTAATGCTTATTTGACTTTTGGATCCTTTCCATCATGCTTTCTTTTGGATGTTCCCAGAATTTCTTTTACTCTTCATGCAGTTGATTTTCTTGTTGTAGGAGATGCGCTATTGTAGATTTTGGTACACCAGTTATATTAGCGAGTCTACCATGACTTGTATTAAATGGCTGGCTTTTAATTTTATTCAGCCAAGCAATGTCTACGACAGCTTGTATTAAATGGCTGGCTTTTAATTTTATTCAGCCAAGCAATTTTTTACTCGGAAGTGTAAAATGCTTTCTTGACATCTTTGTAAAGATTTAAAAATTTTAAATAAAATCAACATTGTAAATGAATATCGCTAAGTACAGTAACGGTAGACTCTTAAGTAGATGCCAGACTCATGATGATAGATAACTGATTCGCATCACGCTAGTGTTGCTGAACACAGTATTGTTTTGTATTATTTATCAACGATGATATTTACTTATAATTTTACTAAAGAATTATATTATTTATCAACGATGATATTTACTTATAATTTTACTAATTGTTATGCATTATTTATCAACGATGATATTTATTTATAATTTTACTAAAGAATGGAGTGATGATATTTACTTATAATTTTACTAAAGAATGGATGTTTATATTAGTGTGGCAAGAGTGTGTTGATGATGTGTATGTAATAGACGTGAAGAAATGACCTGCTCCATTGTGTCAGTCTGTATAGTCTTCTAGAAAAATTTAACCTGAAAAATTACCAGTACAATAAAATGTTGTTATAAATTTTATATAAGGATGTTTATGAAGAAATGACCCGCTCCATTGTGTCAGTCTGTATAGTCTTCTAGAAAGGTTTAACCTGAAAAATTACCAGTACAATAAAATGTTGTTATTTATTTTATATAAGGATGTTTTTTAAGAAAGCACACAAGTATTAGTGTACATAGTATCACCATACTTTCAAAAAATCCCTAAAATATATCAAAAATTGAAAATTCCTTTTCTGCTACTATCCCAATTAAGTGTTTAAATTATGTATTAGTTTATTAGTTTAGTTTGTTCTTTGAGATTTGGCCCAATCACACGGCTGCCCCAATTAACCGGTGGCCCAATTAAACAGAATCCACTGTATATGTAACAATTAATCATATGGCTGCCCCAATTAACCGGTGGCCCAATTAAACAGAATCCACTGTATATGTAACAATTATGATATCAAAAGATATAAATTATTTCAATATCATAATTGTTACAGATTACAAATAAATAACAGAATCAATAGGACAAATATAGATATTTAATTTACAGATTATTGCATATAAATTTATTTATATTGTATTTTAAAAATATCACATTTTAAAATATATTGTATGCAGTAAGTAAACTATGTATAAAACAGACTTCTAAACTGCAGATTCTTATAATTTTCCCAATGAAAAAGTTGTTAATGTTATCATGGAAATGAAATAAAACATTGTTTGGTTATTATTACAATCAACGGATATTAAATACTTTTAATATCCATTGATATTAAAAAAAATTAATTTAATATTTATTTTATAAATAAATATTAATGTAAATGTTACATTCTTATGAATTGAAAACAATAAAATAAAATAGTTCCCATAGTTACCATTATGTTATTATGAGTGTTTTGACAACTTATCTCTTAATTACTCATGTGGTTATGACTATATAATGCTGAATTTTACCAAAATAATAATAACATAGATTAATTTGTAAATAATAAATTAAAACTTTCTTAATAATTGCTCAAAATCAGTTTTCAGACAAAATGATTGAACACCTGTCATTAAGTCTACCTAACCCTGATTGCTTCGATAAAATAAATGGAATCATTCAAAGCTCTGCAAACCCTGAACCAATTAATCTCATTGGTTTATTAGTATTGTAAGGAAATTGAACATCTTCCACTTAGGTGAACAAATTTTTGAAACCGACTATATATATTCAATTGGCTCTATCTTTAATTATAAATTTAATTTGGACTGACAAAAAAAATCATTATCCAGTGCACCCTTTTGAAATATGTTTAAATTCAAATGATGTCAGAATTTTCATTTCATTTTCTTTGTTTATAATTGGATAAACTTCAATATCAATAGAAATATGTGATATATTTAATCATTTTGTCATAGCCTATGAATAAATTTTCCATATAAAACTTTTTTTGGAGAGAGAATAAAACTGAGAATTTACTTGATATGAACCATCAAAATTTTATTCTTCTTAAATTACTGTTAACAAAAATCCAACATTTTTTGAGAATAAACACATATAGTGTACCTTAAGTTAAACACACAAGTTTTGTTCATAGTTTGAAAAGTTATAAACTATAAAAAACTATTCTTATAGTGAATACAGAATTACCAAACACACAGCATATATTAGTGTTGAACATCGATAAAACCATCGAAAGGAAACATTGATGTTAGAAAACATTGGTCTCAAAAACAATGAAACAAAAACGATGAATTAACAGTTGATAAAATACTGGGAAATAGATGAAGAATATGTCAATGCAGCTGTTACTGACAATGCCCAAAAAAAAAACATCAATGTCTTTTTTTTTTGCATTGTCAGTAATAGCTGCACTGACATATTCTTCATCTATTTCCCAGTATTTTATCAACTGTTTTAGTTTATTAGCTAGATACTCGCTAGTATATCGTTCTCACAATATAAAATCGTCCAATGCTACATTGCATAATTTACTTTCATAATTTATAAAGTGGACAGTCAAGCTAATGTATTGCCTTTTCTGGATATCTGTTCATAAATCAGTTGTCAATAAGTAAAATTTTTGTTTGAGCTGCTATTTGACTATGGCTATCATATTAATATATTTATCAGAAATTAGTCTTTTAATCGTCAAGCTAATGTATTGCCTTTTCTGGATATCTGTTCATAAATTAGTTGTCAATAAGTAAAATTTTTGTTTGACTATGGCTGCTATTTGACTATGGCTATCATATTAATATATTTATCAGAAATTAGTCTTTTAATCGTTGGTCGAGAAGGAATTTTGTACGAAGATGCTATTGTCTTTATGAAATGTTGAAAATCTTCACCATCCAAATACTCAGTGGCTTATTGTCTTTACATACCATAAATATGAGTTTGATTTACCTTATTTTCTGCTGATTCACCTGATTTGAACTCCTCAATGATCCTAAACGTCTCAGATATTTTTCTTTGTTTTCCTGGGGAGAGGTTGTGATGATGATGCTTCGTCAGTGTCTTTATTGCATTTTTATTCCTTTTGTAAGTCTTTCTGAACTCCAAGAAGTTATTGAAGTTTGCTTTCAAGATGACACCTTAAATTAGTTGTATTACCACTATTTTTCAGTTCTTTTGAATAATATATGCAAATTGCAGAATTACTTTTAGTTTTAGCAAAATGCTGCCACAGAAAGGTTTTCAGAGGCATATATACTGAGCTACAAAGGTATAAATACTTTGAAATAAAAAAATAAACTGAAAGCATTTCAAATATTAATTAAATGACAACAATAAAGTGTCTCACATGACAAATATAAGCATTAAATCAATATTGTCAGATGGATTTCAATTTTCTTAAGGCAAAACTAAAAATTAAATAAAATCATCACCAATTATAAAAAATTTCATTTATAAAAATATTATGTAAATATTACTTAACCCAAATGTCAATTTTACTACATAAACAGAAAAAAACATCGAACATTGATATCAAAACATCAATGTTCGATGTTCAACACTACTATATACTGTTTGATATAATATATATTATTAATTAGACCAATTATAGATTTCTTATTTTGCAGATTTGAATATAAATGCCAATTATAATTCTAGGAATTTTGGTAGAAGTTCTGCCATCTTGAAATATTGTGATTGCACTTTAAATAACCATGTAATAATTTTCCAATATATTTGTTGCTAGACCATTTAGCTATTGTAATATTTAAAATTCTTGTATAATTTTTGAAATTCTTTAAAAGTTCAAAATAAAATGGTATATTCATATGTATGGAGGTCTGTAATAAAGATATTCATAACTAGAGGAACATCTGTATTTTAAATCTTAATAGAATATATTGTCACTTATTAAATATATCAAATATATGAATTTGCATACATATTTTCAATATTTCTGACTGTATTATTATTATTATTTTTCTTTTATTTTGATAAATTTAATTCATTTGTGACAAACTATACTTGATCGTCGATTTATGACAGACTTCCATTCTGACTAACAGGTCATAAGTCGATCTGATCATATGTCGGCCATATATTTTAATTAATACACCACGTGCAACAAATGCTTGAAAGCAGCTGAATGTTGACTGTATTATTATTATTATTTTTCTTTTTTTTTGATAAATTTAATTCATTTGTGACAAACTATACTTGATCGTCGATTTATGACAAACTTAATACATATTTTCTTTAAATGGAATAATTAAATACATTTAAAATATAATATTAATGCATGTGATCTTTGATTTACAACCACTCATACTTATAATAGCAATGTCATTGATAAATCTAATGTGGATTGTCAATGCAATTGACAAATGTTTTAAGTCCATAACCAATGGTTTGAAAGCATCTTTTTTATGCTTGATTCTTGTATTTTTGTGTTTAAGTTTAATATGATAAAATGAGTATAATAATAAATATTGATAGTGGGCAGCCCATAAATTTTGGGCATTTCTGACTTAAAATTGCACCAACTTACAACAGCAGGGTTCAAACCAAACACCATCATAAGTCAAGGACTATCTCTATATATATTTTATTTGCTTTTGAAATTACTAGTATATAAATACAGTCGGACCTCTATATATTGAAATTAAAGGTATCTTAGAAAATTTTCGATATATAGAAACTTCATTATATAAAAACCTGAATTTTCTCTAATGTAGTATAGTGTTTAAATGATATTTTGTCCGTATCACCTTTTTCATGGCCCCCTGACAGCGGCAATGTTGCTCACAGTTTGTAAAACTCCAACTTATTGACTATTGAATCCAACTTATTAACTATTTGAAAAAGTTTTGGGTAAAAATATATAAATGAATTTTTTTATGTTTAAAAATATATATACAATATATTAATGTATTAAAAGTCTACTGCATGTAATAGATCAGATGCTCCCATAGTTATCGTATACACAGTTGTCTGATTTATTATTAATTTATTTATAATTTATAATTTATTTTTTTTGTGGTCATAAGTCGCACAGGTCATAAGTTGATGACCAAGTGTATTAGTTTATTTAACATTTTCCTTCACTGAAAATTTTTCTTGATATCTATAAAACTCACTGGATGTTCTTCTTCTGTGTCTTTTTTTTTTTTGTAAGTAAGTCATTTTTTGCTTATCTAGTGAATGATTTGTAAGGATTTTATTGTTTTCCCATTTTCTTATATTTATAAAGTTGAAGCAGTCATAAATCGGGGACTACCTGTATAGGAATAACAATGAGAAACCTTAAGGATAGGTTAGCAAAGCACCAAAGATTTATAATGATTGGAGAGCTTTCTATGGCATTAGCCAAAAGAGTTTATGAGAATGATATCATAATCAAATGAAAAGATGCAAAAGTGATAAAACCTTGCACAAACCCAATATATGCTAAGAAAATTGAAACAATTATGATTTTAGAATAAACAAGACTTAGGAATATGGTTAACAAACAATATTCAAAAGCCCTGCCTATGCCATGTCTGTATTGTATAAACCAGGGCTGTCCAACCTGTGACCCACCTGTACTGTACTGAATGCGGTCCAACATAAAATCGTAAGCTTCCTTAAAACATTGAAAATTTTACATACTTATTGAAGTTAATGAAATTTTAATTATTTAAATACCTATCTACATTTCCTATTTCCATTTTCTAAAATATTTCTTATTCAGCGATTAAAATTTCTTGACCCACTCGATTTAAAAAATTTCTGAACAAAAAGAAGACAAAGATTATTGTACTACGACATTTTTGCTTATTTGTCATAATGGATATCATATATTGCACATAAATAATTGACTTTTTTGCAGAACAACTATCTTTTTTTTTTTTTGTTGTTTTATGCCCCCTTTCCAATCAGTGAGATTACTAAGGGGTGGGGCCAATTCCAACCACAGGCTGCACCTATACCCATGGAGGGGGATCGGATGGTGAAGGACGGGGATCGCCGGACAGGCCCAGAACTCTGACAAAACTTTTCAGGAGATGCTGGACTTGGGTCCTCCTGAGTGGCACGCCAACATTTTACCATGTGGCCATCTGGCCGCCTACCAACCATTGTTGGAATTAGTATATTTAATGTGCGGCCCGAGACAATTTTTTTTCTTCAAATGTGGCCCCTACACCCATGGAGGGGGATCGGATGGTGAAGGACGGGGATCGTCGGACAGGCCCAGAACTCTGACAAAACTTTTCAGGAGATGCTGGACTTGGGTCCTCCTGAGTGGCACACCAACATTTTACCATGTGGCCATCTGGCCGCCTACCAACTATTGTTGGAATTAGTATATTTAATGTGCAGCCCGAGACAATTTTTTTTCTTCAAATGTGGCCCAAGGAAGCCAAAAGGTTGGACATCTCTGGTATAAACCAAATGTTCTAAATTATTTGACTAATCTATTAAAATTGTATTTTATATTTATAAAACATATCAACAATTTTTATCATGAAAATGAAAAAAACTGGATTTTAGAACTATCACTGTTAAAAAAAAATTAATTTGTTCTAGAGCAGGGGTGGCCAACCTATGATGCTTGCACCAAAAGTGGTGCATTGCATGATTAGAAGTGGCGCAGTGAACCTAAAAGAAAAATTTCAAAAAAAAAGCAATTTATTTATAATAGATATAGATCAGAAATGCTTGCGCACTTGTGTTCACTTATAATGGAAGAACGACTGAATGGATTTTTATGAAACAACTTTTGTTTGTTAGGGGATTTACGCGGTAAAGTTTAAAGATAAGTATTGATTATTAGAAATTGATTTTATATATTGTAATTTACATAAATTACTTGATATCAAATACAAGCAGGTTTCGATTATAATAAATTGATTTTATTTATTGTAATTGGCGTAAATTACTTGATATAAAATCCAAAATGGAAGATTAATGCTATTTGAGCAAGCTCATTGTGTTACAGTGACCACGTGACATATTAGCTGGCTGATATTGGATTACTATGATCGTGTCTTTGGTAACTGAACAGTCTTGGTGGATCATAATGACCATGTGATTGTTGCACGTGACCCAATGAGACTACTCAGATATTAAATTAATGGCGGATATTAAGTACTGTGTTGTATATTATTTCGTTAAACTATTGAACTTCAGATTTCACATTAAAAGGTTTTTAAAATTTTTTTTTAAATTCTCTAATTTTCTATTGACAATAGCTTGCATTACTTTATTTAGTCGTAATATTAAGTTAAACTTTGATTAGGCTTAGTGATCATGTGATGATGTGCAATTACAGATATCTAATCTATATATATAATATACATATACATATAAATCTAACTGTTAAATATACCCATATTTTAAAAGAGCTGTGAAGGGATATAAATTTATATGGCGTATCTTAACTAAAAAATGAAAAAATTGACGCAAGAACTGTAAAAATTTGGCCACCCCTGTTCTAGAGTTTTTTAAAAGCATATGAATCAAATTTTTATTTAAATCATATATTATCTTTTTCTAATGTAGTTGAAAATTGTTTAACTTTATAAACTGAAAAACATTTCTAGTTTCATTAAAGTAAATAAGATTTTATAATGCTAAAAAGTGCTGTAATTAATTGAATTAGTGAACAACTAAATGGCAAACTTAAATATATATATGATAAACTGAAATTATTCAACAGAAAATGCATTGTAAATCTAGAAAATGCATAGTTGTGGTAAAACATAAACATGACATTCAGTATAGAATAATGTCATATAAATTACTTTTAAACACTACTGAGGGCTTTGTAAAATAACTGGTAAGATGGTAGGGCCGCTTGAGCATAAGATCGTGTGGAAGAGAGGAAATGGTAACTGATCTTGGTGGATCATAATGACCATGTGATTGTTGCACGTGACCCAATGAGACTGCTCAGAATAAGGTCTATTGCTCTACTTGTAATGTGGAAGAAAGAAAGTAGAGCAATAGACCTAATGAATAGTTTTTAGCTTGTTTTATTCTTTACAATAATCATAAATATTATTAGCATTAAAAATATTAGATCTATTATTTTTAGAATAAAATATTTATTAAATTAAATACTTTAAAAGATAATTGAAAACTAGCTTAATAAGTATTAATAAATATATCCTCCTTTGTTAACAAAATTTTATAAATCATTTAAATATTTAGAAATCTAAATAACTATATTATCAAAATTTTATTCAAAGAAGTATTTTATTAAAATTTTATTTTCAACATAGCTTAAAATTTCATTTATGATCCTTAGAATTAAATCAGATTTGAGAGAACTATACTTTGTTATTAAAAGAAAATGATTGTGTATTGAAATTACAAATATCATTGCTTATTCATCATTGCTGACTTATTGATCATTTTGATTGTCTGCAAAACAGATACTTTTATATCATAAATAAATGTTACTTTTATATATTTTTATGTTTGTTGTAAGCATCTCTATCATATTCATCATAAGAAAGTGATTATAATAAACATGGTAAAATTTAATAATTGAAATTTTTGACCTTTGTTGAATTTCCCAAAGGAACAAAATTTAAACAAGTATACACAGCCAAACTTCAGGAAAACAAACTTTTAATCATAAAAACATTTTTAACCTTAACTTAAGATAGCATCAGTTACAAAACAAGCATTCTTATTTAGAACAGAACATAAAATACAAATTTTAACAAGTTAACTATAAAAATCTGTTATGTTCTATAATACTTTAGGAACAAAGTTAATAATCCATTGACAGAAATAAAAGCATTATATTATATATTATATAATAATTACTTGTGTAGTTTGTAATATATTGTATTTTACAAATTATCAGTAATTAAAAATTGTATTAAAAATATTTAAAAAGAGGAAAAATGTATTTTCCTTATTTTTAAATATATTTGTGTGTTTATAGTATATGGATGTATACTTTGCTATTTTTAAAACCTTAGTAAATTATAATTATTCTGAATTAGCAATAGTTAACCACTTAATGCCTGAATTTTGATATTAAGTTTAAAAAAATTGAAAAAGGTATTTTTTACTCTTATTTTGTGTAGAAATCATACTAGATAATTGTTATTGATTATGTGAGATGTTTTTTTTATTTTGTGGGTTGTATCAAATAAGTAACATTAGGCAATACTTCAAAAGAAAAAAGTCAAGCTTTTCTGATAATTTACTAAATAAGTTATAGAGGGCACTATTATTCAGGTATTTCATTTGTTTGGTATGTATTACACATGACACAATAGTCAATTGTGTCATTTTGAAAAGAGCCATTTGTTAACATTCCAAATAACATGCTTAATAAATTGATTCTTTTAAGATATTCATGTTATGATTTTATGATTAAAATTTTCTTGTTAGCCACTTAATGTCTACAGTATCATATACGATACAAATCCTTTAACCCCTTATTATTATTAATAATAAGGGGTTAAAGGACTTGTATCGTATATGATACTGTAGACATTAAGTGGCTAACAAGAAAATTTTAATCATAAAATCATAACATGAATATCTTAAAAGAATCAATTTATTAAGCATGTTATTTGGAATGTTA